>JAMKCH010046647.1:0-71669 GCA_023653785.1 Ophioderma brevispina
TAACTGATTGAGTTTTGGAGCAAATACACGGTTATAACGGCACTTAAAAATGCACGGTTGTCACCTTATATTACCCACTTTTGCTCAAGGTAACACAATTTTGACGGGCTGCCGTTTGAGAACGGAAAGGAATATGAATTTTATGTTTGTGACCTACCCTTAGTTACTGTAACAATTATCCCTGAGGAGAGTTAGAGCAAACTCCAAGGTCTATGGTGAACTCCCTTCCTGTTTTGGCATGAAAACCTTATGAATTCATTCATAATTGTATAGTGTGCGATATGGTGAAATCAGTTTTTGACAATTATCTTAAAAAACCTTTGACTTTTGGATATAAAAAGGAGCGTGGCCATTTCAGCATTTTCAGCGTCAGTGGGAATTATGTTACCAACCAAATATTGTTCCTGGACCTTCCATTAGTGGATTCCTGAAGAGTTTAGCTCTGGACATATAATGCATACAAAACCACCATGAGCTACTAGAGTACAATTGATCGTTGCTAATGAAATTTTATAAAATGCTCATAAAATAAAAATAATAAAGGAATATAAAGGAATAAAAAAGAAATATGTACCAAATATTCTTTACCAATGGAATTTGACTTTCAAATTTTCACAGCATGTTTTTAGCATAGCTACACTCACAAATTTGTTAACTCAATTTTGACAAATCACTCTACACCTCATTTTGACCTCTTTCTCCATTTAGAATCTTGCCCTATTCCACCTTGTTTTGATATACACATCACATATTTGTATACTACCACTCTCTTAGGCATTCAACATTTGTATACTATTCACTCAACTTTGTATCCAGCAATCTTCCAATGCACTACTATTATCAAGCAATTCGAAATAACAGTATACAAATACTACATGGTTAGAGGGGAAATAGAGCACACTACTTTTCCCGAGGTACTGGCTACGGGCCTATCACCCCGAACCCGAAGGGTGAGGGGTGATAGGCCCATAGCCTGTACCAAGGGAAAATAGAGTGCCCTATTTCCCAATATAAACCATGTAGTATTTGTTTTATTACACCTCACTGTGGCTCTGGGGACGAGGTTGTAGGGAAATAGTCTGATCTATTTCCCTAGGGAAATAGCACGTGTAATAGGAATCAGCCAATGAAATAGCAATAGCATGGTTTTGTCATGAATATTCATGAGGTGTAATAATACTGTCTGTCTGTCTGTATGTATGTTCCTACAAATAAATACTAACAATTCCTTTTTTCATGTTTAAAGGCCAATTTCTCCAAAAGAGAGCCCTTGCAACTATATAGTGATTTTGTGATAAGTAATCATGTCAATGCAAGGTGGTCACGTGCAATAGCTGTCATGGGATACATCTGTGTGCTGCCATGTATTAGGTCAATTTATCTTTCCTTGAGTCAGTGGCTCTTGAAATAGTTCCTCAGGCGACTGTGTTGCCTAAAGAGTAATTTCAAGAGCCACTGACCAAAGACTTGATACAGTTGTATATTTGATGGGAATTTGTGACAAATGGCAGCTATTGCACTTACCACCTTCTTGCATTCACTTGTCACATTTGGCTTTTCCATTTGAAATCAATCCCTGTAGAAGGCTCTATAGTGCATTTATCTTCCTCGAGTCATGTCAATGCATTATTTAGTGCCGCAGCATGCATTAAATCACGAGCGTTGATTGAAAACGCTGGCATATACACACGCGCATTTTAAAGCCAGTACTAAGATGTGCGCCAGAAATACCTGTCTGTCCGTGCTGACGTCACTGACTCGTGGAAATTAAATGCACTATACCTATATCTTCCACTGAGATGGTGTGTAGTTCAAATGATTTTATCAATGAGCTATTCCATTTAGCATCTACACTCCTCTGTGGAAGACTTAAAGTCTTCCACAAAAATGTATATCAAATTTAATGAGCTATTCCACTTGAAATCCATACACCTCCGTGGAAGACTTCAATATTCCAAGGCAGTGCTGATTTCCAATAAAATTGTCCATTTAATCCACATAAACTTAGCATGTAGCTACACATTATTGAACATGCAAATGATACCTTTCAACACTTCTTATACTGTGGCTCATAATTTCTTGGAGAGTTTAGAACGTACGCCCACTTCCCCGCCCAAACGGCACACCAGGTTGCACGTAGATGCAGTACACGCAAAGATCAGCGTGTGCGTTTGTTATGTCCAAGAAATTATGAACCACAGTATAGCTATTGTTTTTCATAGCATCAATTTCAGAGCACATTTATCTATTCTGCATACACACCAGTGTAAAAAGAAATGATCCCACTTGTTTTATGTGTATGATAAAAGATTGCCTGCACACCCAATGACATTACCAGTTCATCATTCCCAATTCCAGAGGCTATGATTTGCTATTAATATCTCTACTTGATTTTCATATTGCTAAGTCATGTTCCTGAAATATTCACAACATGATGGGCTGGAAATTGTCATTTTCCTTCCTGTAACATCTACCACTCATCTAAAAGATGTTGAAAGATGTGAGGACATAAACAATTGATTGCAGACTTACAAAGCCATAGAAAGTAACTAATCACATAAACGTAATTAAACAGGTTTTTGTTGCAATTAATAAAATAACCTATGCTAATTCCTAGTCTCTTTTAGCAATAATGAAACTGCAATTGCATTTTTAAAACATAAATAGTACTTCTTTTCTCAAGCCTTATTTTGGCTTAAAAGATAGGGTAACTGGGCTTCTATGCATCCATCCCACACGTAAAGTATGGGTGGTAATTGTTTAAATACTACTTTTTCCATGTGCATATGTTGAGTTAATAAACAATGAATAAAGCAGGACAAGGCCTCTAGAACTGTTCCCTTTAATTCTTTAGAATGGGCACAGAACACCTTAATTCGCTGATTACCAATAAAACAAACGAGCAAGCGGACGCTGTTTTCACACATACGGAGATCACACAGCGTTGAAAGTGTCTTTTATTAAGACAAAACGAGAATAAACCAAAATATCACGCAACGGGAACACACTTTTTGACAACATATCCTGCGTAATAGAAAATTTCATTGTTAGTCCGTTGGCTGTGTGGGTCCCCGTGTGCATGAGATTGTGCCCTAAGTTACTCTTCACAGCCATGGAATAGACCATCAGACATACCAAAAAAGCGAGGTGACTTTTGCTTCCCCGGCACTTTTTGTCGCTATAGGGCGTTTTCAAAATGGCCTCAAAATGCCACTTAACACCATATAACAACGTTTTCATAGCGACTTATGGGTGAATGGTCCCATTTTGTAGTGTTTTCCTAGATTTGTTGATGTCAAATGTTATAGGAGCGTAAAATTCACTACTAAATGTATTCCTAATTGGAGGGCGCTTTTCAAATTGCCGCAAATGGAATTTAGCACTCAATAAATTCATGATGTTTCTAATATCCACTATATGGGTGAAATGGCCATTTTTCAAGTGTTTCTCTATTTTTTGATGAAAAACGTATAGAGCGGTCACATTCAACAATTAAATTATTCCTAATGGAAGGGCGCTTTTTCGAATTGCCGCCGATGCGATTTAACACCTTATAATGATGTTTTAATTGCCATAAAATGGGGGAAAATCGTCCATTTTCAGTGTTTTCTATATTGGTTGATGTCAAATTTCATAGAGCGGTCACATTCACTACTTAAATGTTTTCTAATGGAAGGGGCGTGCTTTTAAAATGGCCGCCAAATACTAACTTATACACTTCAAATGAAGTGTTTACTAGCCAAAAATGGGGTAAAAAGGCCCATTTTGGTCAGTGGTTTGCTATATGTGTGATGTCACATGGTATAGAGCGGCCACATTCACCATTTAAAAATGGTCTTCACTGGAGGGCTGCTTGAAAAAAAAATGTCTCCAATCGATTAAACACCTTGTGATGATGTTTTGATAGCATAAAGGGGTGAAATGAACCCAGTTTTTCAGTGTTTTCCCTTTTTGTTGTTGTTTTTCCTCCATTATTTTTTTAGTTACTTTATTCAGTTCTAACAAAACTGCGGTTTCATGTTCTCCTTCTCCTTCATAATTTAATGCTTTTTCTAGTGATGTTTTCAGTTAATGGATTTGTTTAAATACTATGCTGTGATGGTTATATATTACAATCAAGTGCTGATAGGTTTGTGCACTTAGCCAGCTGTTACCTCGATGAAGCGAAATGATTGTAACGATTCCTGATGACAGCCCGGTTTCATGAAATAATTGGGCAATCAGCTGTGATCATCTCGTAGATGAGAAACTATTTCCCACAGACATACATGTGAACATGATGTCCAATGGTCTGAAAGCTAAGACAATTTCTGCAGCACATTTGGGGATTTTCTCACAATAGCTTTGGATCATGGTGTGGACGTCTGCATCATCTGCAAACAGGCTTGATTAATCTTTGATTCTTACAGTAACAAATCTGTGAAGACTCTGAGCTACCAATTAAATTGAATTACCAAAAACAAAATCGGGATTTACCCCTTCCGTCAAGATAGGGTTGAAAATGGCCTAGTTTTGTTAGTTTCCCTATTGTTGAGGTAAAAAATTTATAGAAGGTCGACCTCAATACACAGACCAATAAACAGTATCCCGTAGAGGGTGCTTTTCGAGATGGCCAACAAATTAACAGATTATTTAAACAAATCTGACTAGGTTCATAAACCATAGGAGGAATAGAATGGTTACCATAAGGAGCCCTTACATTTTGTATCAAATATCAAAAACCTTGTCATATGTCGGCATCATTATCATTACCACCTAGATCTGCTACAATCGGGTGCCCTTCAACAATGCAATCCATGGGATGCAAATCATAGAGTAATAGCACAAATCATCACAAGAAAACAATGCTATGATCGGTTGTGACTGGCATTGACTGCAGACTAGCATGATGAGGAATGAATCAGCAGCCTCTTATAAGCTCGGGAACCTCATGACTGGAACCACCAAAGAAGAGAAGGGCAAAGTTATCATCCGCTATCGACATGACAAAACTTTGAGTAATATTTCTATTGTAGGTTGAAGTTTTAGCTGCTCTTTTTGGCAGATACTCATGAGAAGTGTCTGGAATTTCTCCTTTATTATATTGATTCCCAGAAACCTGGCCCGATATTGACTGGTTATATTGGTTGTATTCTGACTCTTCTATACTCGATTACCTCAACAAATAGGGAAACGAAACTAGCACCATTTCAACCCATATCGCGACAGGAAGGGGTAAATCCCAATTGACTTGTTGTAATTCATTTAATTGGTAGCATGACTTGACGTTGTTTTCGCTCAGAGTCCTTCCCAATTTGGTCATGGAAGAATCAAGACTAACATCAAGCATGTTTTGAAGCTGACGCAGACGTCCACACATAATCCAAATCAAATCCGTGCCTGTCAATCCCAAATGTGGTGCAGAATTTTGCTTCACTTTCAGACATTGGGCATCATGTCCACTATATTCGTGTGGGAAATCTTCTCTCTCCTTCGAGACACTTACAGCAAGATTGCCAATTAATTAATTATGCTGGCCATCAGGAAATCTTCCCCAATCATATTGCATCGTCGAGGTTACAGCTGGCAAAGAACACAGCCTTTTAAATCAGCACTGGATTGTAATATCACCATAACGCATTGTACTGGATAAATCAAATCAATCAAATCCATTAAACTGAACACAACTAAAAATCATTAATTTCAAATAAACAATAACAGCATTTATCACCAAACAGCACCAAATGAAACCACAAATTATGTTAAGTCTGAATAAAACCACTCACAAATTTGGCGAAAAAATAGGGAACACTGACAACTTGGTCATTTCACCCCCTTTTTTTGGCTCTTAAAAAAACATCATTATAAAGATGTTTAATCGCATTTGCGGCCATTATGAAAGCATCCCCTCCATTGGGAATACCTTTTAATGGTGAATGTGACCGCTCTGTACATTTGACAATCACAATATAGAGCAAAACACTTAAAAAATGGGGCATTTTCACCCCCTTTTTTTGGCTATTAGCACATAATTATGAGGTGATTAAATCATTTGGCAGCCATTTTGAAAAGCGCCCGCCGCTGCGAATACATTAAGTAGTTTAATGTGACCACTCGTACATATGACATCACCACTATAGAAACACTGAAAAACTGGAACCATTTTTCCCACATTTTATGGCTATTACAACATTATGAAGGTGTTACATAGCAATTTGGCTGCCATTTTTGAAAAGCGCCACAAAAGGAATAAGTTAAGTAGGGAATGTGACCGCTCTATACATTTGACTTAAACATCAAAGAAAAACCAACTACAAACTACCATTTCCACCCCTATCACTGGCTATGAAAATTCCATTATATGGTGGTTAAATGGCATTTTGGCGGACCATTTTGAAAACGCCCTCTAGCGAAAAAAAAAGTGCCGGGGTAGCAAAGTATACCTCACTTTTTGTTATGTCTGTGGTCTAGTACATGGCAGTTGAAGAGTAACTTAGGGCACATCTCGCCACAAGGGACCCACCCAGCCAACGGATATGTGGGCAAATATAATTTTTCGAAAAATCTAGTGTTACATGTCTTTCTATGGCATAGGTAGATAGATGGTTGCTAAAAATATGACCTTGTTAGCCTATATGGCAAGATGCCCGCAATGGATTTTTCTTTTTTTTTTGCAGGTAATAGCTCTTGATGTCCCCTACTAATATCAGTTGTCAAAAATTGTGTTGCCAATGCTTAAAATTGCTCTAAAAAATAAAAGATACAATTGCAGGGGTGAAACAGCGGTGGTCAAAAGGTTCCTATCAATTAAAAAATATGAGACGCTGCTATTACTACGGTGTTTGCTCCATGAACAGATGATTTAACATTTTAAGCACATGTATGCCTGTTACATGGTTTCTAACCTGCCGTTTGGCATTCAACCAATTTAAGCAGAGCAGTTGGTACATAGATGTGGCACTCTTCCAAGGACATTATTGAATTAAAAATCAAATACAATTAGGTGAGTGTACAGTACTTTTTATCCCAACATGTTTCTGGCTATACTTAGAACTTTAAGCAGCATCAAGAATTGATAGAGATCGCATGCCTTGAACAGACCCAATTCTATGGAAAGATTAAAATGATTGGTCCCACGTACAATATTCTCTGTGAACAACTATCAAGCAGCGGTTGTTGTTCAATACATTGGACTGATTAATTTTCCAGCACACATTAAGTTTTATAACTAAAAAAAAAATACGTATGAATCAGACCAAGCCATGCATTGATGTTCATGATATTTCTTGTTCCAGTTGTTCAAATGTGAGTTTGCTTCCAAGTTATTCCACGCTGGCACTGGGAACCATACAAACAATACTGCGGAGTGTCATCCTCAGCATTCATTTCAACTGTAGTGAGAAAACAAACAAGTCATAAAAAATAACATCAAAGGACAAACTATGCTGTACAGTCATTGCAATATTGTGTAACCTGTGAAGGCTACCAACACTCAATCTTGTGTGTGGATTTTTACGGTTGTTATTTTGTAAGTATCATTGCCAAGTCAAGCACCAGGTACCTATCTCCCACTCAAGGCTACCCTTCCCTTCCTTTGTTTGCAGTTTATTCTAGCTTAGACAGCAGCTTTCCAGTGGTCTCTTCTGAATATTCATATTACCTTTTTTTAGGCACCTGGAAATATGCCAGGGCCAATTTACAACCGGTGCCTTTGATCTAAAGGTCCATGGAATTGCTTTAAGAATACCTATAATACCATTCAAAAATGGTTTTTATTCACAGTCTGTATTGGTATCAATGTAAAATCTTGCATGAAGCAGTAATTGAGAAACCACAGAGTGCATAAAAATTGCATAATATCATTGTTTCGGATTAAACTTTGAAGGGAAATTCCAAACCAAAAGTGATATCGCCACTGGGGCCGCAATGACCTGGAAGTGACGTTTAAGTGAAGTAGCCTTTTATGGTTAGCCTTTAGTTGGTATGATCGTCATCGTGTGATAAAACTGGACAATTGATATTAGATGGTGGGGGATTGAACTTTCCACTTATATAAAATTAGTTCATTATTGAGTGAAAAATCCTTTAAGAAAACCAAGACCATGGTAAAATGATGGAAGTGCTGCTTGTTTACAACCAAAACTCAAAATAAAGCTAAATTTGTTCTTTGAAGTGTGACAAACAGTTTTATAACAGGTGCGTCTATAGTCCCGGGTGCTGCATAATGTTAAAAATATGCTTTTTTGTTCATTGTTGTTAGTGTTGCTTATTTGGAAAGCGTGAATACCGTCAATTTTGGTTGCACTTGTCTACTTTTGAACCATGGTTTCATGTCAAGGAAAAAATGCGCCTTACAAAAAGAAAATCACCTGATAGAAGTACCAATGTCTATATTTTTAACATGCCATGATCGTAATATTCAAAACTTCATAAGAAGTTAAAGGAAATATGTCAAGATTTGTCAAAGCCTTCAGTTTGACTTACCTTCATAAAAAATATATGTAACCTACATCCACGAATTCCCGAAAATATAAAACTATTTGATGTACATGTAAAATAAAACACTGATAGCATCAAGGAGCTGTGGGGCTTACTCCAGCGGTGTGGTGTTGAGTTGTCCAGCGGTTGGATGAAACAAACCAATTAAGTGACACTTCCCATATCAGACGTCCCTTAACTGCTATTGTTTCCATTTCAATAAATACGGAGCGGAACCGTTGTGGTTTTGGGGGAAATTGCCCCTAGATCTAAACAAGAACAAATAACGCGACCACCTTTTTTGCGGTGATCGTCAGGTATGTAGTCTTTTTCCGAACAGGATGTTTGGGATATAGCCTATAGCCAGTGTGCTGAAATTTGTTCATTTGTTAAGGCCAAACAAAAAAAATCAAGTTTGTTCCAGTAGTATCCAAAAACCTAAATGTAAAATGCACTTTTTAGTTTGGGTTTAATTTTTCAAAAAAAAATTGAAAAGGGCTTCCCAGGAAAGTGCTCAAATTGCTAAATGGCAAGTCAAGACAGTTGCAAATCATACTTGGATTTGTCCAATTATTAGTGTATAAAACAAAAATTTGATTTTGATCACTTGGATATCTTATAAAAATTGATGTGAAACCTTCTATCATCTGTTTTTGTCTTAAATGCAAAATCTCATCAGTAGTAAATAAAAGAAAAAACAACAACAAAATTACAGTAAAATGGCTCCCAAATTATTTAAATGATGTGCGCTACTACTACTGGCAACACACTTGAATCCCCTGCTGACGTCACTATTCCATCAACCACAGGCTCCACCACCCATCACCCGACCCATTGGATCCTGTATTCATCAATGACCTGACTACCCCTACCCATCAACCATCAACTCAATCACACCATGGAACTTTGTCCTTGTCAAACCACTGATTTCCAGGTATGCATCAACCAGGGGCAGCAAACGTACAGAATAACAATATAGGTTAAAAAAACATATTGTTGCACCCAATTAATTGCTTAAGTTAGTGGTTTATATGGGGATTTAAACAGTAATAAAATACTAGCGGGGATGTCGCGCGTGCAAGCGGGCCACCGCTAGATGGAGTATACCCCTAGATAAGTATACTGGAATGTTCAGACAGAAGAAGGGACTGTATCGACCTAATTGCACCCCGAGCACTTAAGTCAGTCATTAAGCATGCAAAGTACCCAATGATGACCCCTGGAGACCTTTGACCCCCAAATGACCCATCAAAACCGTTTTGCCTACAAACCCCATCGGACGGCAAAGCTCTACCACCATGCCAAAATATGGCTAGTTACCCACTAATGACCCCTGGTGACCTTTGACCCCCAAATGGGAACCCCTCAAATGTGACCACTAACACTATTACGGGGAAGGGGAGGAGGAAACTTAACCACCATACCCAAAACTCATATCCAATTACGTCAACGCACGGCCAAGTTACCCAATAAGGTACCCCTGGATGACTTGGAACCCCAAATGGACCCTCGAAAAAGTGACCACAAACTCGTACGGCAAAATTCTACCACAGTACCAAAAACTCAATCCATAGGTCAAATCACGGCCAAGTTACCCGATTAATGACCCCTGGATGACATTGACCCACCAAATGACCCCTCGAAAAAGGACACTAAACATCGTACGGCCCAAAACTCTACCACATACCAAAAATCATATCCAGACCTCAAAGAACGGCGAAAAGTAGTTACCCAATAATCCCCCCTGGATGACCTTTGACCCAAAGACCCCTCAAACGTGACACCTAAACTCGTACGGCGGAACTCCACCACCACACCAAAACGCATCATACGTCAAAGCCACGCTCAAAGTTACCCGATAATGACCCCTGGATGACCTGTGCACCCCCAAATGACCTCTCGAAAACATGACCACTAAACTCGCTACAGCAAAACTCTACCACCCTACCCAAAACTCAATCCATACATCAAGCACAGCCAAGTACCAATAATGACCCTAGATGACTTTGACCCAAAGACCCTCGACGTGACCACAAAAATCGTACGTCGAAACTCTACCACTATACCAACATTCATACCCGTATGTTAAAAGGCCGGCGAAACGCATAGCCGGACAAACAAACAAACAAACAACCAACAAACAAACCCACAAAGTTGTTTTTTTTTAGGTAATATAGATAGATGACATTGCGGATTAGGAAGGGCTTGGGTATGGCCCAGACCCGGGAGATTCAGTATACAGGGAAATTATTTACCGTACTCATTAACTGCTGTTTTCTCACTTTATTACAATTTGAAGAAAATGAATTTTCTTCTATTTGACATCTTCCCCAATTTTTCAATTTCCAGAACTTGTAGAAGGTTAAAGTAAAACTAACATCATTGTGGACCTGAATATATGGTCAGAATGGTCAGAGTTATTAAACCGTGATCTATGTTATAAAGCTAAATTGCATATACATAGACATTCCCTTCCTGTCAGCCACCAACTCATCAACCAAAATAACCATTTAATAAAGGAAAACCTTCCAACTGGTAAACCAAGTATTATTCACTAGCCTGTAATAACCCCCCAAAGTACTTACAAAATTTGTCACAGTACAGGATATCCTGCAACTTTTGGTCTTTTTTCAATTTTGGCTTTATGGCTTCTTTATACTCGATTCATCCTGATATGTGACCCCGTACCATTTTGCAGAGGTTAACCCCCAGGGAAAAATCAATGAGGAGCCGGGATTCGTTAATCATGTTATTGGAGCAATGTCAAGGCTGAAATTAAACTTATTGTGTGTTTCCATACAGAATGAAATTGTATTAGGGCAGGTGAGTGGGTTATATGACCGGAGTGTCATCCAAAATAATCCGGTGTGGCAGGAATTTGAATCTGTCCATTTTCCCTCTCCGACTGAATTGACTAGGCCAAACAACTCCAGGGGGACAAACGTATCAACGCGACATCGACTATAATAATCTGTTAACGGGGGGGGGGGGGGGGGGCGGGGGCTGCATTTTGAGGCCCAAAAAATGGTCTTGAACTGGTGTTGAAATTTAAGAAATAAGCTGCGATCTCCCTCATTTCCCGCTACTTTTTGTGGGTTTTGAAGAAAATGTGACTGTGGCTTTGGACATGAAAAACTAGGGTTTCTGGAATGGTCCTAAAATGTGGGGTCACTGGAACATGAAAAAGAGCCTGAAAAAGAGGGGCTTTTAAGTGGTACATAACCATAATTCCAATGTGAGAACCCCCCCCCACACCTGTTACATTTAATTGTTTGTGTCATACCAACATTTTGAAAACCATTTTAATTTTATGTTTACCACATTTTTACCAATTAAACATGTAATTTCCAATTCAACACACACAAGAACATATGCAAAACACACACACACACACAAAGGTACACATACACAATAGTTCATAAATAATGAAGAGTGGCATTTCAAAGGAAAAAAAAGATAAATTTTTAGTTAGTCATACCAAAGAACAACTGTCTAAATTTAAGAGGAAACATACTCCATGTGTGACAAAATCATGTTATTGCACTACCTATACATAGTTTAGAAATTACTCAGGGCATTGCTTGCTATCGAAAGAAATGCAGAGTGTTCAGAGTCACTCTAGCCAAAACATAAATATCCAGGCTTACACATAAGCACATGTGGTGTATATAATTACTGACCTTGATGTCCAAAAAATGGTCCCGTTTCTTGGTAGAGACCTTCCTAACAATGGCTATGCAAAGAGTCGCCAGACAGACAAAACTACAGTGAACCAAGAGTATTGGCTATGATTTTAGTTCTAACAAGAAAGATGGTACAAGTGTACAAGTGTAACACTTCTGTGCGTTTCTTGATAATTATGCCCCGTTTCTTGCGTGTTAATGTGTTCCCAAGGGCGGTGAGTGTGTGGGCCCTATTAGACCTTTTGCTCAAACCCTCCAATACTGTTTGTTTGCATACGTGGAGTTAGGGGAATAAAGTTTGATGAACATATTGATCTATCAACCAGCACTCTCTTATAGACTTCTTCTAAGCCAAAAATAGAGCATTTAATTTTGCTTTTTTGACATACAAAGAAAACGGGCGGATTTTTCGCCACGGCTTTATTGATCAAAAGTACCCAATTTTGCTCTCCTCGTGACGTCAAAGTGAGACCAAAACATCGTGTTGACTCGAAAGTAATAATAAAATTAAAAAAAAAAAAAAAAAAAAAAAAAAAAAAAAAAAAAAAAAAAGTACAGAATGACATATTTTGTTTCTTTCGTTGTGTGTTTTAATTATACTTGATAGTGGCAACAACAATGCGATATGAGGGTCACAACACAGTAAATTTATGGATGGTCATCACTTTGACGTCACCATTTGCTTGCGATCTGTGGATTTGTTGGAATCGTTTTTGAGTAAGCTATTGGGCGGAACATTAAAAGGGCACAAATACTCAACAAAGTTGGACAATTTTCATCGTATTTTAGATTTTATATGTATCTACGTTACTTAAGTTTCATCCCTACCCCAAATTTCCCAATATTCCGAATCATGACATATTTACTTTAAGGCAAACACGGTTGAAAATAGCTGTCAGATTTTTTTTTTAAATACAGGATTCATAAACACTAAGTCATTTTAAAGTTTGATTAAAATAATCAAATTGATATTAGATATTAGCCAAAAACCCTCTCCACATACATATTGGTAATCACTTTTGGGCAAACCAATACCACAGCTGCGTATCTCTGGCTCAACAAACAATAGGAAAAAGACCATTTATGAAAATTTCTGGTAAATTTGTTGGTACTTGCAAAAATATGCACATGGGTGGATAAGAAAAACAGGGTAAACGCTTCTCCACAGTGACCTCTCTACTAACTTTGAGGAAATAGAGGTAAGATAAATACCTTTATGTGTATTTATATTAGGAAAACCAACACAAAAAGTTAGACCATTAAGGACAGTTGGCAACCCCTCGAGTTTCGAAGTATATCTATTTTGTTTGATTTCGTTGTGTTTAATTATTATGAAGTGGGCAACACTGCGATATGATGGTACAACGACGTAAATTGGATGGTCATCAATTTGACGTCACCATTTGCCTGCGTTGTGGATTTGTTGGAATCGTTTTGAGTAAGCTATTGGGCGGGAAAATTAAAAGGGCAAACTACTCACAAAATGTGACAATTTTCAACTTATTTGATTTATATGTAATTACGTACTTAGCTTTCCATCCAGACCAAATTTTCCAAATATTCAGAATCATGACTATTTCCTTTAAGGCAAACGGTTAGAAAATCGCATGTCAGAATTTTTTTTTTAAATACATGGATTTCATAAAAAACTTAATTTATTTAAGTTGATAAAAATAATCAAATTTGATATTAGATATTAGCAAACACTATACACATTACATTTGGTCATCACTTTTGGTCCAACCAATACACAGCTGAGATATCTGGCTCAAAACAATAGGAAAAGACCATTATGAAAATTCTGGTAAAGTAAATTCTGTGTTACTTGGCAAAATCTTGCACAGGCGTGTGATAAGAAAAACAGGGTTTAAACGCTTCTCCACAGAGTTGAACATCTCTACTAAACTTTGAGGAAATAGAGGTAAGATAAATACCTTTACTGGTATTTTCTAGAAGTGACCACTAAGGGACCGTGTCAACCCTGAGTTTCCCAGTCGTATAGATCTATTTAGGTTTGTAACTTTGCAAAGATTTGGAATATTGCATGTAAAAGGATACATTTCTAGAAAGCAAATTGGACAATGTAACCGATTGTGCCACAGTATTTAATGTCAACTTCGTATTTTGAGAAAAACTAACTAAAAAAAACATGATTTGCCCCAAAATTTTCGGACAGCATAACAAAAAACAATTGAAATGGTATTGATTTCTTAGTTTTTTTAGAAAACAAGACAAATTTTGTTTAGGATGTTTTTTCATTTTTAAAAAAATAGAGCTACTTTTAGAAAAATATAAGGAAACATTTCAAAAAAGTGTAATTTTACTTTTCTTTACCAAAATTTGAGCACACATTTGGAGAATTCTTTAGTTAAAAATCGGAAAATGGAAAAAAATGGAAAAAAACATTCTAGAGAAGACCGTTTTTGCTATCTTAAGAAAGTTAAACCTTAACTTTTAATTCGGTTATTTTGGAGTATCTTGTCCTGAAAAATTTTCCAAATTTTGCAAAATTGAACATTGAGAAAATCGGTGTTTTAGTAAAAAGTGATTTTCACGCCAATTTCAAGCTGTCTCTTTCTCAAATTACTTTATCTTTGAACTTCAAAATGAGTATGTTGTGCAAGTAATGAAAATAAATCTTTATGCACTATTGAATCAAACATCTTTTGTCTCTAACTACAGAAATCAGAAGAAATTGAAATATCATCTGGTCTAAATTAGCGCTTTGTTTACATTTTCAAATATTTTTTGTTTTTCCAAGATGCATTCGCGCAAAAGTACATTAAAACCCACACACGCTTCATTACGCAGCAAAAATTTCACCACGCGACGCGATGTGGCGCCTTGCACGTTAAGTGGCTTTTGTGACTTTAAATGGTCAAATAGCTGTTTTAAGTCGGCAAAAAAAGACAGCTCAGGATTCTCTTCAGTGGATAACCTTTGTTGGTAACGATAGAATAAGGTTTATGTTTAAAGTGGTGCAAAAATAAAAAATTTGTGTAAAAACAAAAGCACTAGGGTTGACACTGCCCTTAAAGCGTGAATTTCACATGGCCTGGCATGTATTGATCGAGTGGATTGTTTTTGTTTTGATCAGCTGGTGCCCGGGAGCGCTTTAGGGTGTGTCTCTTTACTTACAAAATCAAAGGCTACTTCAACATCACAGCTACGTCACTTCCTGGTCAAAGCCAATTCCAGCATCTTGCAATTCATTCTCAACTAGAATATGTCGGTTCTCGGCTTTCGCGCTCACTATATTCAAGAATATAAGATGTGGGCCGCTCCATAAAACAACTTAACATTTTAGTGACACATACACACATACATACACACACATACACACGCACAACGGATTACAAAGTGGTCCTGCCCACAAAACAGGAGAAGGACCCGTCAGTTTGGGTATATTTATCCTTAAAATTAAAAAAAAAAAACACTTTTGCGATGTTCACTTTTAAAAATCGGTATTGAGATATGATCAGGATACTGTTGAAGTATGGAAATGAAGAAATGTCTACTCGGTCGTGTCCATGGACCTTTAACAGACATGCCAACTAGTACGGATTTTCCGTATTTCGTACGGAAAATGATGCGAAATACAGACGTACGTTTTCCCGGTAAAAAAATACGGAAAATGGTCGCGTAACTAAAAATAAAGTGCATAAAAAGTCAGAAAATAAGTAAATACAGAACAGTAAAGCCCAGGAAAGAGGGCAATATCTTTTCAAAGTGAATAAAAGAACATAGATTTGAAATATTTTCAATTCATAAAGTCTGTTAAAATGGTTTACGACATTGTTTTTCTCCCGACTTTCGGATGGTTCACCCACATTAATATTTTGATTTAACCATTTAACTGCTGTATGCTAAATGTCTTCTAAAGGTATTTTAACAATTTAACTTAAATAGTGCAAAGGGATAAACCTACAAACAATGAATTGTTATAGTGGTTTTGTTTTAAAGTTTTCAAGCTTTGAAAGTTTAGACTTAGTTTTATACTTTTCGTGCATTTAAAACAATTTCCTATATGGACTTAGTTCCCACTGACAGTTCATTAAATGGGGCTGTCAGACGGCGGAGCTCTGTCCATTTTTTCTGGAAAAGCTGTATTTAAAGAGCTCTATCTCATGATGCAGTTCATATGTCCATAGGTAGCTTAGTTTTCAAGTTACGAGCCTTTAAAGTTTAGACTTTTACATTTAAACTTCATGTCATTTCTTTAAAAAAAACATCGTTGTGCCAAATTGGCCTTTCACTGCACTGATATTGCTTTATACAGGCTGTAGAGCAAACTTTGGGCAAAAAAATTCCAAATTTGCAAGAATACTGATTTTGGGTCCAAAATACTGATTTTTAGTCTCTGGAATACTGAAAGCTGTATTCCAAAGTTGGCATGTCTGCTTTAATGTCACTGCAGAGAGGAAGGGAAAATAATGATGCACAGTGTCTACCTGTGATGAGAACCTAAAGGATGTTGAAATGTGGTAAGAGCTGTGTGTACTCTGTGCCAATGAAAGAAGCACACTAGGCAACTACTGTTTTGTCTTGAATGCATGGATTTCGAGTCAACCACTTGCAAGCTATGTTAGCACATCCATGCATTCTACAACCTAGCATGCGCAAAGAGTTCCAACTTGAAGTATACTTACCTAGGAACGTAAAACATTGCCATTTACATTTGTTTTCATTGCTATTTACCTGTGTAACCACTCCAGCACCAATGGTAGAGCCCCCATAGCGTAACATGAATCTGCCCAGGTCCTTGTTGTCTTTGTATAGCTCCAGACATACAGGTCTGGTTGTCTCTATTTCTATTACAGCATTGCTTTGTTTGGTTAAACACCTGTGTGAAGAACATATCATCAGGGTGTTGATTCATTATTGACTTGGCTGAATGGCATGAAAATCAATGGAGCTGATGGGTGTTTCTTGTCTGAATATCATCTCTCCCTTGACAAATCTCTTAAAAATATACAACTTATTTCACCTTCTAGTTCTCAATGGCAGTATGGACATTTTGATACCCCCCCCCCAAGGGAATCAAATACATGGTTAGTACTAGTAGGGGCATGTGCCTTCCTACAATATACCCAAGTTTGGCTATAGTCAAGGACAGAATTAGGTGACCAATTGCACATATGTCAAGGTTTATCAATCAGCACAGCGCGGACTGTGATTGGTTTGAATGTGTAGTATGGGTGGGGCTTGTTCGAACAAAATATCATTTAAAACGTCAAAATATGCTCTATTTGAGTCAGGATTTTGACTCGGACACATTAATTCACGAAAGTAAACTTTGTTTTAACAAGCTTTAAATATTTACAGATCGATATTTGTTCTGCACCGTCAAATTATGTCAGACATTGGTCGCCTTATTATGTCCCTGACTATAGCTCATCTAGAAAAAAAGATATGGCTAAGTGTTGACCTTTTTGTGCATTGTCGACCTTTTTGATGTTCCCTTCCCCGTCAGACCCAGGGCAGGACCCTGGGGAATTGATCACATGGTTAGTACAGGTTTCTGCCACAATATACCTAAATTTTGCTGCCATAGTTCATCTAGAAAAAAAATGTGGCCAAATATTGATCTTTTGTACAGTGTGGACACACACAGACATCCATCCATCCAGACATCAACAATTCATAAGATGTATTTTGCTGCACAATCCATCCCAAAACTTTTAAAATTATGTTTTCAAGAGGGGTTTACACAAAAAAGTGATTCATTACATGTAGGAGCATTGAAATCCTGCTGCATGAGGGCATGAGTGGCATCAGGGGGTGGCAAGGCACCCAAGAGTTTCAAAATTTAACAAAATTTATTTCAAGGTGGCAAAATGTAATGGGACTATTTTGGTGTCCCCTATTACATGGGAACATACAACACAGCTATTTTGAAGGCGTACTTGATCCCTTCTCTCTTAAAAGAATATACAAACTGCCATTTTCAAGAAACTTTTTAACAACATTGAAAAAGCCATTGCATACATGACTTTCAAATTTAAAATGTGTGTGTGTCACTCACTGGGCTCTTAGTTCATGGAATTGACCATTATGTAACAGAATTCTTATAATAAAGGACCATCACTGCTGACTCTCTGATACATAAATAGTCCTAATTTTACAACACACCTTCTGGTTTATCCAGTCAGGGTGTTCTTTGTAGACAGATTAAGCAGTCTGGATTGCTAAAACTATGAATGTTTGAAAAATGAATGCACCCTCCCTTTATAATAACTGAATTTGCCTTTCATAACCCTAACATATCAAACACTGTGACATCATAACTTGCTCGTGCAACTTACTTGGGTCTTTTCTGCAGTATCTCCCCTGTGCTTTTATGAAGAGTACTGATGAGTTTACGTATAATAGCTGGCTCACTGACAGTTTGGTAATGTAAAAGAACCTGTGAAAGAACACAAATGATGAATAAGCAAACTGTCAATGACTCAAATCCACAGATCCTTTACACATTTCTGATATCACTCTTCATGTAGCTTACATGGCCAAAGAGCAGTTCCTACGTTATACTTGTGGAATAAGGATGGGACCAGTAATGAATGATTCGCTATTCATTCATGCATAAACCATGTTTATAAATGCTTTGTACCCTTTAAGACTATGGTAAGCAAACTTTAATACATAATTGTTTGGGGAAATTTGGCCAAGTTCTACATGAAAAGTAAGAGGAGTTTTACAAGATAAACTATGCCCACACTCCCAAAATTTTGTAAAATTTGCACAGGATGTAGATAATGGATTTTATCATTTAGTAGACATGAATGGTGAATGCTGATTGGTTAATGTCCCAATTAATATTTTCCTGTATTACCAGAATAATTTTTTATTACTCACTGGATATGAGCCCGTCTTATGTGATGCTTACACCAAGTATCAGGTCCCTACTTGACATACATTCAAATCTATAGATATAATGCTCTTGTGCATCTGTGGAAGAGACTGTTGGTCCAGCCCCCTCTGAAGAGCACAGTCCAATACTGTAAAAGTGATAATATTTGCGCGTGTAATTTTTCGCGTTTCAGCAATTTTTAACATTTTGCCTTGTTTTTAAATTCGCTCTTTTCAGCTATCCTACATAGACCTACACACAAAATAAACATTTTCACGGGTTTTTAATTTCGCGCAAGCTCAGAAGTGCGCGAAAAGCGCGAAAATTAATGTACCGCGAAAAATTCCACTTTTACAGTATGGCCTTTTTTGATCAACACATTGGTGCATGTGCATAACTGCTGCTGCTGGCAATCCCAACAAATATTTCTGTTTGACATGTTTCCCCTATGTTCTTCATGTACAAAAATATTTTTAAATTCCCCATTGTGTTTTGGCAAAATAGTGACCAACACGGAAGAGTCAAATTTTTGAAATTTCCAGGAATAGCTTAAAAGTGAAGGATAAGTCTGTGGAATTATCATAAGTCATTTTTTCAAACCGACAAATTTACAGAAAAGAAAACATCAATATTCAAAAATATGAATCCCCATTCAATTACGTGTTTTGTTAAGCAAGTGTCTGTACGGACAATTACGACTAAAATAACAGATTTTGTCCATATTAAGCTGATTTTGGTCCTATCACTTGTACGGTATGGTAAGATACCTACACCGGTTGTAGACATGCAAAAATCTGATTTTTTATTATTTTTTTTCAATTTTTCTGCTTTAGAAAATCACTGACAGTGCCTTCAAGGCTTTACCCTAGTCTACTGACAGTGGCTACTCTGCAGAATTCAACTCTCAGACACTAGTGTAGTGATACTGCGCACTGCATAGGATTGACTACTGAATCACTGTGGCCATGACAGTCTAGAACTACCTTGTTGAGCATTGGGAAAACTATGTAACAGGACTATGATGACTGTGTTTATGTTGCTGTGTACTTAGTCCAACTTGTTGATTTGTACTTTGTATGCCTCCATAGAGTGGCATAGAGACAAGCCTTGTCTAGGCCTACTGAGCTTTCTGGATTCTGTAAGAGGTGAAGCTGAGCCTGTGCTAATCCAGATTTAAATAAAATGTAATCTAATCTACTTTAGACTTACCACTTCAAATATTCATGTCTACTAGATGATAAATTTGTTACCCCGTTTGTTCTCATGCAATACGGTAAAATATATTGAAGGCACATGTGGTCCAGTGGATATGACTGCCGACTCATGATCCAAAGGTTGTGGGTTCGAGCCCCGCTGTGGCCAATGTGTTGTGCACTTGGGCAAGGCACTTTACCTCACTTGCTTCGTCGACCCAAGCGATATTCGGGTAGCTGTTATGGGGGAATTACAATCTAAGTGCTGATAGGCATGTGCGCTTGGCCGGCTGCCGGCCTAGGTGAAGCGAAATGATTGTGACGATTTCCTGAAGGCAGCGTAATAATAATAGGCAACAGCGCTTTGTATCCTGTGGAAAAGGCGCTATATAAATGTCGGTATTATTATTATTATTATTATATACTCCCCGCCTAAAAAATCCGAATGATGTTGAAACGTGCTCAAACTTGCTTTCAAATGAACGCGCCAAGCCAGCTGGATAAATATCTCAAACTTCCACATCATGCTTTGTTATCAATGCATTACGGACACAGGTCAATAAGCAAACACATTACGCGAACAACGCTCCTGGCATTTATTATTATAATTCACCTACATACCTACATACCTTTTTATTACAGTAATTCATATCGTTCGGATTTTTTAGACGGGGAGTATATATGGTTTGTTTCCAATATCACATTCAGCTATCGCCTTGTGTGATATTGGAAACAAAACATAGATCTTTTTCTGTATTGTGTGAACAAACAGAGGATAACTAATAGTATTAAGATGTTAATTTGGCCAGTTCTTGTTATAATTAGTTTTATCCTGGTGTTGTCATTATTAAAGACACTCTCCACCTTGGGTGTGAATATACAAGTTAATGACATACAAGTATGTATACTTACAGGAAAGCCCTTGGTGACAGGCACATCTATGTTGAACATGATAACCCGAGCCCTGAACCTTGAACATGACCTGATAGGCTCTTCCATGTTGCATAACACACAACCCACACTGTTACAAAATAAAGAAATAAGTATCTCAATACCACTAATGTATAGGTAGAAACCCGCTGAATATGAAGTATGGAGACTTTGTTTCTGACAATTTCGACACTCATTTGACCTGTGGACTGAAGATGTTTTGAAGATGGATTGCAGTCTTGGATTTATTACCACAGATAATGTCACGAACATTGAAAAATCTCTGCTCGATATTTGTGTGTTTACAAGTTCACCGCTGGGCAATTTCCGCTGATTTTTACTCAAATGTAGAAATCTTGATGCTGTAAATAGTCTACCATAAAACAAGTCCTAGTATAGAGAAGTTCAAGAAATTTGTCGAAGAGAGCCCGCGGTTGGATTGAACCATGACTAGACTAAGCCTGCTTGACTACCTTGAGTTGCGGTGACAGCTTGATCTCGACGAACTTAGCAGTTTTTCAAATGACAAAATTTTTATAGTGTTATACAGCTGTCCCAAAAACACTATACAATCAAAGATTCATTTTTTTTGGCCAAAAATTTTAAGTTTCATCTCTCTTAAGTTTTACTGATTCTTTTTAGAAGTGTTCCAGCTTTCATGGGATTTTAGTTTGGTGTAATTTGGGGTCTGGTTCATGAGTTATGGCTAATTATCTGAGACAGTTGAAAACCTGTTGGGCCCGTTTTGGCTATCCTGATATCAACAAAAGTTGCCATTGAAATTCACCTTCAAGACATTCTTTATTGAAATTGAAAATAAAAGTGGTATAACGTGCTGCTTCTTGGATATAACATAATTTATAAGTTTAAATGTCGCAATTGCTAATAACTACATGTAGCAATTGGGACATTCATTCCAAACAGTCTTGTTGTCTCAGCTGTACTCCAGGTTATTTCAGCAGAAGGTAGAACATAAAACACCCTTGTTGAAAGTAAACTGAGACCTTTGAACACAACCACCCTTTTAGTGGCTCTTTTTGAACACTGCTTTTCTTCATCAATTCCTCCCCTGGCATCTTGCAGGCAGTTGGGAATAGGGGAAGGGTAATTGTCCCTCCATCCTTAAAGCGTTGTCCACACATTGTCCCTCAACCACTTGTACTGTTACACTTAAGTTTCACAGTCAAATTCCCCAAATGTTCCCTGAAGTTCATGATTATTGTCCTCTGAAATTGAAGTCTCCTCATTTCACCCCACATAATAATTTCTGTTGCTTTCACGAAAAATAATATATTGATTAGTTCAATGAATATAATACAATTCACTCTGATCTGGTAACAAATTCTTTTGTTTGAAAAGGGTTTAATCCCTCCCCACAATGATGCTACACGCCTTATCCCTTTAGTTTCTTTGAACCGTCATGTGAAACTGGCCCAGTGGTATTTTTATCCTTTGTGTTCAACTGACCCACTCCCGCTTAGGGTCCCTCAAATTGGATGAATAAAAGCGAGGATTTAGGCTTAGTATCTTGTTAACCAATAAAGTCAAACTATCTCGCAATATCACAGTTTTTGGTATTTTTATATTGTTTATTTTGTATTGTATATTTTTATTGGGACAGTCCTGTATAAACATCCTTGAATGCTCTATCTTCATGAAATGGTTGTAAAATACCTCCCCGTCAGTGACTGGAGACTGTGGGCCTACAATTTCCTTCGACCTTTGGTCTTGGGAAAATAGTAGGCCCATGGTCTCCATCCACCTTGGGTAGTTATTTTTGCACCATTTCCCTCATGAGCACTCAATATTGTTATACTATATGCAAGCTGCCTATTCTGTCGATGGAGATGTCCGACATTTAATGGTCCAAATGGGATCTGTGTTTGCCTCACATCAATTGCTAGGTTTGCTATTTCGATGCAAGTACTTACAAATGGTTCAATATACAAGACCAAGGCAGGGTCTAGAAAACTTTGGGGAACATGAAAATGTAGTTTCCACAAATCTTCAAAATATACAGAAAATAATAATTATTAATCTTATTGTTTTTTGCTTTTGTTAAAAAGTTATAAAAAAATTAGTAAAAAAGTCCATGCTGGGTATATGTCATTTTTCCTTTGTTTACAAAATCACAAAACCAGCTGCAATCCAAAGGTTGTTTTTGTGAGCTTAAAACCCATACAATGTGACATTTGCAGTTATAGCTTGCACACATTTGCTTTACCCTTCCCCAGATTTGCTTATTACTCAAGAAAGGAAGAATCATTGCTAAGGCCTGCCAAAAGGTGGTCCATGGTGTCAATAAACGCTGTTGAATTGCTGTTTGCATATTCAAAAGGGTTCTGATATACTCTTTCAAGGACTATAGCTGGTGAGAAGGGAGAGGAGGAGTGATTTTTTGTGTGGCAGATTTTGATAGGATCACTCACAGCGGATACATGTTATCTCATGAATGCAGCCATCAGAGAACTGTAAGAAAGGTGCTCATCCTTATGGGGTTAAGTTCAGTTATGTGTCTGTCTGATATTCTCTCTGCCTGCATTTGGTCTCTTGGTGTACTACGTGACATTCATTTGCCGTCCATGCCAGTACAAAGTTACGTGGTCCCACAGGCACAGGCCCATCTGGTGTCTTCATCATGAATTGTAATAACTAAATATTCACAAACATACTTAGTTTACTTTCTAGTTAAGATATGAAAACAAATTACAACATTTTAAGATGATCCGTTGATCACTAGTTTATACTGTCAAGTTGGCTGGTCTAAATTCTCTTCATGCTATAAAAAATGACATGGATTTGTATTAAGTGCAGTATGCCATGTATCTCCAGAATAGGATTTTCATTGATGAACTTTGATTTTCGTGTCGCCTGTCTAAGGCAGGAAGACACATAGGGATCACTTTGTCCACTGTTGTTGTGATGTCTGTTGTGTTGTCTGTGTGTTGTCTGTGTGTTGTTGTTGAAAAGGGGTTAACATTTGCCCTGTAATATCCACATCCTTTGATGGACTTTAACCAACAACTGGGTCACCAGAATGCAACATGGCATACTCCATTTTTTGGATGAGGTCAAAGGTCACATAACAAGGTCAAAGGTCATGTGAGGTCCAGTTGTATATAGGCTGAAAATGTAAAATTGACCTCATTTGAAAGTTGAATTAATTGGAACCAAAAATTGGTTTTCCTGGAGTTTAAATGCCAACACCATCATTTGTTATGATTTTTGTGTTCAATGGTCACATATCAGGTCAAAGGTTCATGTTAGGCCTATCAGTCACAACGCGACGGGCAGGCGACACACGCAGTCCGGGGACGATGTATTTTTAGTTATTTATTTAACATGCCCGTCTTTGAATGTTTTCAAACAATTTATGGTTCTTGCAATACCGACAAACCAGCAGGAGAACAAAAAATTTTTTTCAATAATGGGCAAGAAAAGTGACCGATACAATGTGTGAGAAGCAAAAATTTTGGTCTGATTACCAAAACAACAGTTCTGAGAAATCCTAGCAATTTATTGCACTTTTTGGTACAATAGAACATTTATTTGTTGTTTGGTCGTACAATAGCGCCAGACTGTCAGAAAATGACAGTGAAATTATACACCAATATGTACATCTGTTGAGAGGATTAAAATAAGATATAGTTTGGTCTAGCTTCTGACCAATCGGTTACACAGGTCCATAGGGCTCTAAAAGTAAAGGCTCGATTTGTGAAAGTGATGTCAAATGATTCCTCTTGTCATACTTCAGCGGAAAATGCATTTTCACTGATGTGGTTTGCCCATTTACAAACATCCAAGGCAAGGATTGGTGCCTTGCATAGACCAGGTAGACCCTTGATACATATTGCCATTGCATTATGCAAACCCCCTCCCCACGAATGCAAAAAATGCTACCAGATAATTTTTGGATCCTATGAAGATAATACAAATAACTCGTCACCTTCTCAAGAAAATCTGAGCATCTGGTAAATTTACCAGGAGACTAGAACCGTAAAAATGGGCTATATCACTTTTAAAAAAAGATTGGAACATAGGCATAGTATCTTTTTTTTAATCCTTATTTGAAGACAAACACATAGTGTACTTGTACAAAATTTGACTCTTGATTTTCAATTCCCCCGGACTAGATTACTTTACCCATTGTGGAACACGTGGATCGTCTTAAAATTTGAACCCATCACTTTCTGAGAGTAACGGTTATACTGAATCTAAAACAGAAAGAATAATCAATTTTAACAAAACTCCCTACAGCAAGAGCCTTCGTGACATACCAACCCACACATTCAAAACTTTAACAATATACACCATTTGAATAATGTTTGTCATATCATTACAACAACATTCACAAAGAAGTTTGATGGTCAAACATTTGCCTGTGACCACAGCCATATACAATGTGCACCAAAAGAGGTGATTGCCTAAGTTGGCACTGAGGACAGAATCCTTTAATCAAAGTTTTTGTTTCACAAGTGATGATGCCTTCTAATTTATCAAAACGAAACCAGTCGGGGGCGGTCATCACCTTGAGTGAAACCATAACGTCCAAACCATCAACATACTTTAACGAGCCAGTCTCTCCGACTGGAACTAGTTGCACTTTATCCCCGACTTGTACGCTCGCCTGACTTATTTGCCTGAAATACTCTATTAAAACCAGCACCCATAACTGATATCCGGAAAACCAGAAATGGACTTATGTAGTATTATAATAAAACCTTGGGAACATGTGGTCCAGTTGATAAAGCGGGCCCGACCCGACCCCAAAGGATGTGAGTTCGAGCCCCACTGGGGCCAACATGTCGTGCCCTTGAGTAAGGCCTTTTTACCTCAATTACTCCTCTCTACAAGGTGTTATACACATGGGTACCGGATTATTCAATGTGGGAAGGTACCACAGAATCGACTTGTAGAGGAGGTTAGCGATCCCCCTACAGCAACAAAATATGGTGGAGTCTGGCCCAATCGCTTCGAAAGAGAGATGGGCACTCCGTTCCTGTGTACCAGGTCGTCCCATTTCCTTTTTACCTTACAACCTTGAGGAAAGTTAAAGTTGGGGATGAAATTTGTGTTGTAAGGGTGTGCGTAGAGAAAACAGATATGTATTATTATAAAAAACATCTTGTGAAAGTAAAAGGCAGCTGCCCAGCCTAATATATTTGCAGATAGCACAAAGATATTTTACCTCAATATGGATAAGTGGTGAGGAAGACAATTGCCTTTATGGCTCCTTCAAACTACCACACCTTAAAGGGGGATGGCCAGATTTTAGGATATGAAGTTGTCATCTGAAAGATTGGCTTCACTCCAAAAACCCCATCTGTAAAAAGTTTCGCACTGGAACATGTCAATTCCGTTTGATGTGAGAGCTAAACACATGATTTTGAAGCTCCATAAGAGTACTGCGTAAAATTAATATTGTCGCCAAAAAGGGGGCACATGTTCGGTCATATAATTCACAAACCAAACTCCCTTTGGCCCTAAGATTTCACTGGGTAAATGAGGAAATAGATATATAAAATTAAAAAAAAAAAATATTGACCACTTCTGGTAAACTCTGGGGGCTTCTGGGGAGCAGGCTATTAGCGATCGGCGATGGGACTTTAATATCAGTGAGGGAGTGGACACTTTCAATCTCTTTTGATTGGATTTATTTTTTTTTTTTGGAAATTTTTGGAAATTATTGACGTTGAATCCACATTCATCAAAGGAACATTAAAAACAACTTAAAAATACAGAGAAATGATATGGGGGATGTGCACCCCAAAAGGCCAGAGGTAGTCACACCCAAAAACAAACTATATATACACAATCTATGACAAAAAAATATGGCAATTCATACATTTCCCTAGTACAAAGGGGATAGAAGGTTCAAATGTATGTGGAATACAAAGCCTAAACAATTAACTTCCTGACCACCCTACACACGCTCCCAACAGTAATGACCTTTATGGTCTGTAGTCATGTATCAATGTGAAGATGAATATGAATCAGTAGGCAATGCAATCATGCATGTAAAAAAATATAATAGAAGGTCCTTATTTACCTGGAAAAATAAGAGGAGCTATGTGTACATAACCTCCTGATTATTAGGAGCTCAACAAGGATCTCAATTAGTTACATGTCATAACAAAAGCACTGTAGGCCTTTCAAGTAATAAGGAGCTCAATTTATGGAGCTCCTGAAAGACTGCTCAGGAGAGCTGTAGGAGCTCCGGAGCTATAGCTCTCCTCAGAAATGAAGGTCTGCAATAGGTAAAGAAATGATAGGCAAATTAAAGGCAAACCAGCTATTTTGAGAGTGATCAATTGGAGTGGCACATATAAAATAACAATCCTTTGGAATCTACAGGTTTTGAATTGTTTCTCTAATTATCCTATGGCAATGGTTTAAGTCAGAGAATGCAATTGAAAGTGTTTTTTTTTTAATTCAAACGAACTCGATGCTTACACATCTCATTTAGTTCAAATTAAAAGAATGAACACTTAAACATGCAATCTCTTTGACATAATCAATAATGGATAACTTACCCTTAAATACATCTGAAACACATAACCGAAATGGCTTATCTATAGCTCGCTTTGGTGGTTTAAATTTATCTGCAAATGAAACACATGAAAGGCTTTTTGTTTATTCCAAGTCCAGTATGGCTAAATTTAACATCTTGAACATATATTCTTATCCAGTGGGCGGGGTTTCGTATCATTGGTTGGGTGCCTATCTAATATGAGATGATATTAGATAGTGCGTCGTTTACACGTGCATGAAAACGGTTCCACAGTGCACACAGCTAGCACAGGCTGGTTCGTTTTTGACAGTGGGGAATAATTTTGTCTTTTTAAATTAATATAAGTGAAATCAGAAATATTTTCAGTGATCAGAACCCCAAAAACTAAATAAGAATGAGAATAAAAGATAGGATTTGTTGTTTTGCCAATCTAATATCATGTCAAATTAGATTGGCAGTCCAATATTTTTATCGTAGAGGAAAATGGCTGCTTAGATAGGCAAAACAACAAATCCTATGTTTAATTCTCTAAACCAATACAATAAAATTTCAATTTGAAAGATCAAAACACTACAGTGAGATTCATGAGAGCACTCTGTTGGGCCAGCTATAGTTAGTTAGTGTTTTGCAATTTCACCTATTAATTTTCTCTCACACTGCTTCATTAAGCTCATTTGATGGGGGAGGCACCAGCTATCTTGAGACAATGTTTCTCAGTAAATTTGGTTTTAATTTAGGCATATGTGCCTTCTCTTGTGACACTATGTCAGTTCCTTTATCCTATAGAAAGTTAGTATAGGGCTGTCTACTCATCCGGGTCACTTGCCGGTGCTAGCCTTTATCATCAGCCCTCGTTTCGCAGTATCACTCCGCGACACACAACACTGCGCGTACTTTCTAATAAATCCGAATCTTAGTTCATCGCAGCCCTGGTACATCGGAGGTGAAAACAAACGTGTGTTTCTACGAGGCCGTTTGCATTTTGGCACCCTTTATGACCATTTCTTTGGATTGTTTCTAGCATGCAAGTGAAACGAATAGGCATTCTAAAATGTGCATGTTATTTCGTACGTAGCGGCTACCATTACAGTCTCCTGCTATCGTTCGGGTAAAAATATGGTGCATTTTACGCCAATTTACACGGCGACCTATGGCAATCCCCACCGCAAAATGGCCGCCCTATAACTTCCTTGTGACATCAGCATAGACAGCCCTATATCCTACATTCAACATTAATATTATAACCAACAATAGTTTGTAAAAGGTTTACCTATTTGTTCTACTAGGCAAGGTCCACTATACCACTGTGTAAGCTTTGATTCCTTGGCTTTGTCCTTGAGGTTCTCTCCCGTTAGTCCGCTACATGGGATATACACTACATCTGCTTCCTGAGTATCACATAAACAAATACACATAAAAAAATACAACTAATAAAACTGGTCAACCAAGATCATTAATTATTGTGGCACTTGACTTATCAAATGACTCTCATAAACAAACCAAAGTTCAAATGCTTCCTGGCTCAAATCTCAATGGAGCCACTTCTGGGTATTCAATTCCAGACCGATGGGGGCTGCGACCATCTCCAGCCTGCCAATGTGGTTCTCCATCACAGACTGCAGATCACATTCTCAATTAGTGCCCTACCTTTCGCCCACCGGTGGACGTACACTTCACAAACCCCAACCAATCAACAGTGAGCTGGCTCCACCATCTTCAACATATTTAGCTGCTGCCTCATACGCAAGAAGAATTCCAGACTTAAATATTACAAGACTTAATGATTACAATCAGAATTCTGCTTTCCCATCTTTCTTTGGGTTTGAGCAAACAAACCATGAAAACCCCTTGACCTTTAGAGGCAACATTAAGCTGTTGGTCCCATGTACATAGAGGCATACTTAAGCATGTGCATCACAGTCAGTTTCAGCAAAATAGAGTACCTGACTATCCCAAGCTATCCTGACCACAAAGGAACTCTACTAAGTGCCTGTAAGAGCAGCCAGTTTGCAAAGTGAATGCAAATAAAATAAACTGCTTATGACATGGTTTCAGATTCGACCTAGGTTTTACTGCCAAAAGTGTAAAAATGTGAAGGTGCTTGAACAATGAAACAAAACATGTTTTCTAGGTTACAATTTTGTGTAGAATCCAAATCTGAAGTCAAAAATGCAAAATGTTGGATGCGTTCCGAGATATCGCATTTTGGGGTATTGTGCAATGCCGAGTCCCATAGTATTTTGCTTATAATTGCATCTTGCTTTGATAAAAAAAAAATTCTCAAATATTTTGTAGTTTGACAAAAATTTAATACTATATTCTTGTGGGAATATGTCTTGGGCATAATCGATTAACTTTTCAACATTGCCCCTTTTCGGGTTTTTTTCACAGGTTCTCTAAACGCTGGAAATTTTTAGGTAAAATTGGATTCCACAAATTGATAAAAAATTTTTTCTCAAATTTTTAGACAGGGTGAAAAAAAGTTAATACATACTATATAGGCACTTGCATTGGGGCATACATCGATTATAATTTCCAACCCTAATGAGCGCTTTTATTTTCTTGTAGTTTCCCAATTTTATGAACAGCAATGTTTTTTCACGCACTGGAAAATCAAGGGTAGGGGAACATTTTTGTATTTTTGGAATTTATTCCTATACTTGAATGAAGCAAGTTTAGGTAGGTATCACTTTGAAGCTTATAAATTTGCATAAACTACAGGTAAATCTCACTTTATCACCCTTCCCCTTGCCAGAGATGTGGATTGTGCAAAGCAAAATTTTGGTTCAAAAATGATTTTTTAGTAAATTTTTGAAATGTCGTTTGTCACGGGACAGTCCAAATTTGAATGCTTCTGGTGGGCAAATTATGAAGTAATAATTGATAAACACAAATACTTGAATCCATTAGTTACTACCTTTAAACTGATAGATTAACATTATAGGGGTCATATTCTGTATATTGGTAGACTCTGAAGTATTCAAAGTTGGTCGGTGAAAATTTGTTTGTCCCCACCCGAAAAGTGTGATTTTCGGGCAAAATCGGCCACCAAATCAATATTTTGTATCAAATGGTGTATTATACAGGGTTTTTCGATTAAAAAAATCATAATCTTACGAACATTTACCCTAGAAAGGACATCCTTAAAAATTAAACAGGTTTGTGTTTGCCTCCAACGCTGAATTTTTTCACACTTCGGCACTAAACCTAAGTCAATTCTGAAACCTTCTTAATCCACCTTTAAAATGATCTGTCTGATGTTTCAATAAAGGTCATACCATTTAGTCCTCAGAGTAACCAATCAAAATAGTGCTTCTGTATCTCTATGTACACCTCACCATCATTTTTAATATACTATGTTTTAGAACACTGGGCGCATGCAGACGCAATGCGGTGGAGGCAGGAGAGCACCTATGCCCAGGTTTTTTTTGCGCTGTTCAGAAAGTGACTATATTTATCCCGTATACTTATGCCTGTACTGCCTCTATATGCTGCAGTGCATGCCCCCAAAATTCCACAAGTGGGCAAAGTCACTTTTTACTAATTGTTTTTTAAATAAAAGATCCAAATAATACAGAAATTACCTTGACAAGGAAGTCCCACTTGGTGGTGATGAGATGTTTAAAACAAGTCCAAAAAGACCATTTTTTGAAGGTTAGGTCCACTTTTTCGAAGTCTTCCCCACCCCCCCCAAAAAAAAAACCCTCATGTGAAGAAGTTTTTATCACGTTTGACACCCCACCCCATTTCACTTGAAGAGAAACTCCTCCTCTTTGGCCAATTGGTGGGAATTGGCAGGACAAGGGAGGAGGGGAATGGCTAGGCAGCAAACCCGATGGATCCACGATATTACCACTTGGGCACAGAAGGGATCTACAATCTTGAAAAAAATTATTTGGAACAATTAACACATTTTATTAAATTCTCGCCTTCCTGTTCGCGCGGTTTTTGGGGGGGGGCGGTTAATTGGGGCTCCCCATCTTCGGTCCCCTAACCAAAAGTCACAGTTCAATTGCAAGCCTGGTCCTTCCATTCCGACCTTCCCTTCCCCCACCCCCCATCATCTCAATGTTTGGGTTGTGTAGCCAAGGCTCTTACAACATGACCGTGAACATCGTGGTATCACTTTGGAATTTTTTCCAAACCACCACAAGGTGGGTTCCACAATTTTTTTCCAAGATTGTAGCTAACCTAAGGTATCTGACACAGAACCATAACACATTGGAGAACGTATAAGTGCTGGCTGTCCACCAGGTCCCGTCCGCAACGGCAATAATTCAATGACACCAAGGCGGTTGTCTCGAACCACAAAGGTCCCCCGCCGCGCGATAGTTAAATGGGAGGAAATTTATAATTTAAAATATCACAGGAGAATTGTTATGGAAATAAGTGGTTTTTCTCAAACCACGGATGCTGCTGCCATGAGCATTGCCATTTACGCTATCAAATGTTGGCCTCATGAGCCATACACTATTTGTATTACTTGACCTTGAATTACGTTCACAATTTGGTTTAGAAATGTTGACCACATCCAAAGTTTTCATGACCTACCACATGTTGAGTTCGTTGACCTTGAATAACCCACGACCTTGAAATGACTTTCAAAATTTTTCGGCATTAACAGGTGCATACTACACCCATCATTTTTCATGACCAATACTACCATGTTAATGGATTTGACCTTGGATGACCCCACATGACCTTGAAATACCCATCAAATTTTTTGCACTTGAATGTTGGACCACACCCACCAAGGTTTATCATCCTACCACATACTAGTGATTTTGCCTTGGATGACCCCCAATGAAACATTGAAATGACCTTTAAATTTTTGGCACTGAATGCTTGACCACACCCACAAATTTCATCATCCTACCACCTACTTATGATTTGACCTTGAATACCTGAAATGACTCTTCAAATGGTTTTTTGTTGCACTGAATGTTGACCACCCCCACCAAGTTTCATCATCCTACCACAATTGACAAGGTATATAGCAATTTAATTCCATGACCTTGAATACCCCACATGAAACCCTTGAAATGACCTTCCAATTTTTCGTCACTGAAATTTTGACCACAACCACCAAGTTTCATCATCCTACCACATTTGAAAAGGGTTATAGCAATATTATCACATTTGACCTTGAATGAACCCCGGAGTGACCTGAAAGGACCTTTCAAATTTTTCGGCACTGTGTTGCCCACACCCACCCATTTTCATCATCCTGCCACAATTGCCAATGCTTATAGCAATTTACTCCCATTTTTTGACCGCATTTGACCTTTGACCCATGCCACATGCCCCACCTCCAAACGCCTACACCATCTACTTGGGTGACATCTTTGGTGCGAAGATGGACCCCATACTTGCTTTAGATCAAAAGATATCCGTGTTTACAAGGTGATAACAATATATCCTATTTTTGACCAAAATGTTTGACCCTATTTTTGACCACATTTGAACCTTTTTGACCTATGTCCAGACCCCACTTTACATCCCAGCTCAACGCCTACTTGAGATGCATCTATGTGGCGAAGATGTAACACCCACACTTGCTTAGATCCAGAGATTTGCGTGGGACGCACACACACACACACTCACACATGCACACACGCACACACACGACGCAGGGCATTTCTATTGTCCCCCTTTGCCAACTAAAGTTTGGCAGGGTACCAAAAATCCAGCCACAGTGAATCTCCACCTTGAAGCCAGCCTGTTTGAGAAATTGGCTGAGTTTGCCAGTAATCTCCTAAATCTGCTCGCATCCCATTCCTAACTGTATCTAGTTTATTGACGTCTACAGCCAGCTGGGTCACACCTAGTGACCTCACAAAGTAAAGGCATGTTCTCTTGTCTGTCCTCCTTATTCAAAGCTTTTCCAATTCACCATCTGTGGCATTGACTACAATTATTGCTACATCGTCCTGAAATCAAAGATCACAGAAAAGCACAATTAGAGTCATAATAGAGATGATCGTTGTTTGAACACATTACTTTAACAATACTGGCGGCTTACAACAAATTGACAATAGGCATGATTTCCTTTTGATGAAATAGCGCCTGTACAAAATTTGCTTATGTAAAGTGTTACAATCAATATGCATTTCGTGATTCAGCACCTTAAGTTTATTCATTGTTTGCTAAATATCCTTTGATAAAATCTTATTCCGAAATTTGAGTTGATACCTTCTTGCGGTTTTTGTGTTATAGCAATTGCTTGTTTCCCACGGTCCCATAGGCCACTGTACTGTAATTTTCGTCCGTTTTAGTTAGTAAACCCAAAGTTTTAATCTGGTTTATACGGACAGAAAATACAAAATGTGAAATTTCTTACGATACGACCGAATTGCACTAAGATTTAGGTACACCCATGGATTAACTAAGGCTAACGGTTCAGATGATTTAAAAATCTCAACTTTTTTAGTTAAGTCCACAAAAAAAAAAAGAAAAAAAAAAAGGGGGGACGCGGTGTGTGGATCACGAAATGCCACCTTTAAAGAACCGCATGTCCTGCATGATTTCTCACTCTCCCACTGTTAAATACAGGTGCTCCAACTCTGGGAATTGGTAAATGTTTGTGGGTATAATTTATGTGACCGCACGAAATAGTTTTTTCAAAGAGTTCAAACTTTTGGCTTACCTGGGCAGCCCTGTATCATTTTGGTATAAGTCTTTATGGCCTTGTGCATCTAGATGGTCACTTGTTTTTATTGGTAGTTTTCAACCTTGTTAAGCCTACATCCATGGTAATACCCCGCATAAGAAAATGGAAAATAATAAACTATGCAAGTCCGCAATGCAGTTACTCGGCAGGTCACCAAATACTATATTCACAGAGATAATTGTTGGACAGTCATTTAGCATGAGCTTTGCACAGTCAATAGCAAATGACCTTGCTATTGTCCACATTCCCTGCACACGTCTGCATTTCACATCAATGAAATCGGGTCCATGTTATAGCATATGAGAATTCAATTCCGTGATGCCAGTAAATGTAGAACACAAATCAATTAACAATTTAGGATGCTTTAAAATTTGTTGGGGTTTCTAAACTTCAGAGACCACGCTTTTTCGAAACTCAAATTGCGCTTGCCACACAAAATATACACACTACATTTCTTGCGTTGTCTTAAGCCTACATCATTCCAGATTGCTGCACAGTCTGCCTATTTGGTGATAAAGTACAAATTCTAACAACTTTAAGCATATTTACAGATTGGAATAGAGCAGCATGCAAAATTAAACCCATTATTTGAATTCCAATTGCTCACCTTTCCCTCTCCTCTCCCGTCTCATCCAGTACCCAGGCATAAGCAAAGGATGCCTTGCCCTGTTTCTTAGACTCTGTCTCATACTTGTGCATCTGTCTCTGATTGACCTGACCCAGTAAGTACAGTAAATGCCCCATGAGTGTGGATTTGCCTGCATCTACATGGCCTATGACCACAAGGTTTAGCAGTTCTTTGCCAGATTGTCTCTTGGCATATTCTTTGGCAATGTCGATTTGCTGTGAGATAGAAAGTGAAAAGGAAGCAAATTAATGCATTTGTTCGCATGTTATGACTGTTATAAATAAATTAACAAACCTATAACCCAGTTCTCAGGGAGCTGTCCATCAGTCGGTTAGGAATCTAGAATATTGAAGATAAACTGCAGGAAAATATCAAATTCACCCATTTTATTAAATTTCTCCATTTGAAAGTTCAGATTCTCCCTTCTTGATGAAAATGTTCATGTTCCTCCCTCTCGCTCACAAATTTTTTTTTGGATTCAAATCGTCATGGTAGATATAATTCTAACCAAATATCATTTTGGCAGTCGCAGTCATGTACATGTAACTTACAAACCCATGATCGTTTAGTAATACTATACGATTAAGTAATTACTCACTGTTTTGGAGACTTTGGAATCTCTCCTTGCTGCTGATGGGCTTGTAGGCTTAGAGCCAGATCCTGCCATGGCTCCCAGGTCTGATGCACTGCTGACCTTGGGTAACCTATCAGAGGACTCACTGAAATCATAAAATAACATCTTTGATTGGAATAAAAACAAATAATAGCATATTTTACAATGTACTTAAACCTTAATTAGTTTTAATTTGCTATGTAAAGAATGTTCTCTTTGACATAGTGCAACAGTTTCTCTTTGTTTTTAATAAATATAACAGATTTTTGAAGAAAAGTTGTACATCAATATTATTTTTTTGTAAAGTTAAAATGCTAAATTAAATGCCAAATTTAACTGTTATTGCATCAGAATGACAGCATCCCAAAGTTTGATCAGACTCCTTAGCAATCCCCCTCTGGAGTTCCCCCAGTTTGGTTTGGGTAGGGATGCACCTCTGCGAGTCTTGAAGTATTTGTTACCTTTTTTGAAGAAAATGTACCTCTAACTATACCCAAGATGCAGATTTTGAGCCAATTTAACACCAATTTGATAATTTTTTTTCAAAATTTTGCCACGTTTCATTAAATTTGAGATATTGTGGCTTCAGATGACAGCTTATCACTATATGGTTACTTGTGCTGTAATAACTGCTGTGCTCTCCAGGGATATTCCTAATCATATGTATGAGCTTTATTCTGAAAGATTGATAAGTATCACAAATCAGCGCCTTTCTGCCTAATTGGTTTGCATAGCAGTGGGACTACAGAATGTACTGTTATAGCAGTTCAAATCTGTCAAGCCTGCTTTTACTGATTAAGCATTCTTATTTTTCAGAGTTGAAGGTGCCCTACCTGATTACAACATATTTTTGTGTTTCATAAGAAGAGCCATCACCAACATACTCTAATTCCACACTTTTATTTGAATCAGACATACCGACCATTTTAAAGGTGCATTTCGTGATTCCAGCATCTTCTGTTTTATTCACTGTTCACTAGATATCCTTGAAAAAAGCTTATTCCCACAGTTTGAGTTGATTCCGATATTGCGGTTTTGTGTTATGAGCAATTGCTTGTTTCCCACGGTCCCATAGGCCACTGTGCTGTAATTTGTCCGTTTACGGACAGAAAATACAAAATTGCAAATTTCTTACAGATACGACCAAATTTGCACGTAAGATTAGGTACACATGGATTACTAAGGCTAACGGTTCAGATGATATAAAAATCTCAACTTTTTTTAGGTAAGTCGGGGGACGAGGTTGTGGATCACGAAATGCCCCTTTAATGTGAGCGTTAATTGTGTGCATTACATGTTTTAGCATCAAAATGGGAAAGAAGTCAATCAAAATATTTTGCAGATGAAATGAGAAAATTCAAGGTTTCCAATGATACCAAAATCACAGTTTTGATGGCGTGAAAGGTGGGGTCAAGGCTGAGGATCGGGTGATGCCCCTTTAAATATGATGAATTCTTAGGTATCTTGTTGCCTAATTGCCATTTTTGAATACTAAATGCATGCTAATCCTCAGATGAAGACCCACAGATTTTGCCAATTCTGGTTCATCCGATACATCAACCCTATCCATAACTTAATGTTCCCGACAGAATGGCCATTCATGTCAAAATTTAGGGGGCCCATCAAAAGTGCTGCCCAATGCAAAAACTATGTTGAGAGGGCCACAGAGTTTAGGGTAACGCCCCCACAACTTAGAAAATCATATAAGGGCAAGGATTCAAATGTGACATCAAAAAGTTCAGGAGCTTAATTTCATTTAAGTAACAAGCCTTAAATATGCACTTGTTCATTTGGGTCCAAGTTTGTTTTTTTTGGGGGGGGGGCATAACTCCAAAAAGTAAGAATGTTTGTTGTCCATCTTTTAGTAATCAGAGTCACAGTAGTAGAATTTCCCAACAAACAATGATGAGCACATTAGAAAAGAATAAGTGAGGTTTATAGCTATGAAAATGGTAATGTACTTTTTAAACATTTGACCCCCTGAAACCATGTTGACATTCAACACCACCCATATTTCCTATATGTTGAAGTACATCATTAAAGACTATTCGTGAAGAACTAACTTGGGTCTTCATTTTTATTATGTATATGCAAAAACTCGATTTGGAAGCTTTTTTGGAAAATTGAGTGCGCCCTCCATGGGGGAATCTCTGAGTCAGCCTTTTTAAAACAATGAAGCATATAGACACCAAACTGGTTCTTTCAAGAATAGTTCTTTAGTGATGTACCTCTCAACATATCTGAGGTAGGGGGTGGGTCGAATGTCAACATTGATTTTCAGGGGGTTAACATATGTCAAAATGAATATTTTAAAGGGCTGTTAAACTCAATTATGTCTAATGTGCTTATTATGTCTGTTAAAAAGTCCTGCTGTTTTGACTCGGGATATTGACAAAAAATTGGACAGTCAAATATGTTGACCTGCGGAGAATCTGACTTCCCCCATCAATGATCCCGATGAAGATGTTGCCATTTTAATACCCCTCAGCAACTTCTAAAGGGCAACGAGAGATTTCCGAAGCACCCAAATTGGGTCATAATAGTAATTTCAAATAGATGAGACACGCAATAGATTTCTTCCAGTTATTTCTACAGAAATGTCGTAAAGAGAAAAGGAGATGATTTTGATTTGCTTACATCATATAAAACGTTTTAGGACTGAATTTGATTGCCCTATACGAAATTCGAAAATTCAAAAATTTTGGTACAAAGCAAACATTCTCAGCCGATCCTATCAGATGGGGAGATTTTTTTGATGGAAAGGTTTTACATCAGGCAAAAATCACTACTTTCAATTTTTGTGGCGGACACCTGATAGTGGAAATATCTTGGTTGCACCTTTAAAAGTTAAAGGGCTATCACGTTTTGAATTCTACATCAAAAGCCCAGAGAGTGAATTTCAAAGTGTGGAGGATTCCTAATACAAGTTTATGGCCTCTCAAACTGTGTTCTTCACAACATATGTGTTGTAATGTGACCTCCCCCCCCCCACAAAAAACAAAAATAGTATCAACCACACCAAAAAAAACTGTGCACATCTAGAGTATTGACATGTTTCACAAACCTGGATGCTAGACATTTGCCATTTCAGCTATACCGGTTCAATCCAACAAATCAATCCTCACACCTACCCTGCAAAGGCCTGTCCAGAATAAATCTACAAGCTACAGCCAGAGAAGAAAAGAAAGTTTATCTAATTCTCTCTGCTCGTCTAGCAAATAACCGTGGCTTAGTGTGCTTCACAAAGCAATACCCCCTAGACACAATCATATGCAATGCAAATGCATGAAGGACATGTTCAGTGCACGTATTTGTAGGTTGTCTTAGATTGGCCAAAATGACCATACAGTCCATAGGTGACCACTGGACACAAACTGGTACATCTCCCCATAGCAGCTTAGGTCAGCAGTCCTTTTGAGCAAACCTGGCTAAAATTGACCCCAAGCATTTGGCTACAAAGAAGCATATTAAAAGGTTTGGAAGAAAAGAAGAATAAATAGAGTTTAGATATCACGTGTGGATAATGAAATTTTTTGCGACTATGGCTGGTAGAATCACTTTCCACTCCTAGACATTATTGGTTACTACAGGATGTAAGTAGCATTTTACATCAGCATACTTGAATGTCATAACATTGGGTCGCTATCACTTTGAAGATATTCTACGTACACCCAATAATTAATTCTAACCCGACACTAACTTTACCCCAGTAACCTGCCAGATATGGAGGACACAGTGTAAACTGACCTCCGTGAGATGTCTTGGTAACCCCTTTCTCACTGCCATCATCATCTGGAACATAGAATCCTCGCTTTACAGGTTTGGTGGCCGGAAAGCTTCATACGGGTCACATCCCAGTGACCTTGATACATTGATTTCATCTCTGGTAACCTTTGATGTGATCTTGTGGGGAGGTCAATGTGGTTGGAAGCTATGCTGAACAAGTATTATAGTTACTATTTGATGGCTATCTTTGTATCTTTATTATCCAGTATTCATTTTCGGAACAACATGTGAGACAAATTTTCTCATGTATGTATTGTGTGTGTACGCCCACGGCACAGAACCTACACAAACCAGTACCATAACCCAATCCTAAATTTATAGGATTTTCAATAAAAAAATTAGGTCCAATATGCACCAAAGAATTAGACCTGGTCTTTATAGTAAGAGTAGGTCCAAGTGTATGTTAATTTAATCCCACCAGAAAAGACATTTTTCTTTACTGACGTGAGGGTATTTTGTATTTGTTTGAATTGCATTTTAATCTTTCAAATTAATAGTACTTAAGTAGTGTGAATAACTGTCAATTCTGGACAAAATTAATTGACTTAGACCCAGAGTCTTAACTTTTAAACCTGTCTAATTTGTGCATGACGGATCTTATTTCCAAATTGTCAGCTTGTATGTTCTTAAAAACTGACATGGTACACATGATCAAATTACACACTGATCACCCTGAATCATGAGAGCTAGCCTTGATCAGGCTGTCTGCTAAGTCACGACAAACGTGTTATTTGTTCACCCTGTAACATTCTCAATTATTTGAAATTGTATTTTTAGGGCTACACGTCTAGATAAAGATATATAATCAAATAAAAAAAAAAAGGGTACCCACTGACGGGGGTCTGTTGTCCACACTGGCTGGATCCAGGATCCTACTAGTCTGAGACATAAAACCACAAACACTGTGTGGTCAGGTGCCAGTGGTGTGGATACTCAGAGCGAGAGTTGAACTTATTGAAATTATTTTTTAATATTCTCAAATGTTAAACCAGGAAGCTGAAAATGAGACCTCAAATTAGGTATTAATAGAGTGAATTCTGCCATTTTTAGGAGAGGATATGCTCCACTTTTAAATATATGACATTATATAGACGTGTGATCCGATGAATGAAGTTGTTTAGAGCGCCTTGAAAAGGCTACATGAGAGCGCGGGTGGTCCAGTGGAAAAGCTCAGGAGATAGTGCTAATTGACCATTAAAATGGTGAGGTTTGAGCCCTACTGTGGTCAACATGTCTGAGTCCCTGGGCAATTGAAATATTGAAGTACAAATCTGGGGAGCTGTAGGGGAGAATATTAACAATACTGTGTGCTTGTAAGGCAGGCCTTGTGCAGCAACATAGATGAAGCCAAAATGATTTGACGATTTCCTGAAGGCAGTGTAAAACTACTTGCAACAGCACTTGAGACTGTTTATGGGATTAAGCGATATATAAAAACTGGGTGGTATTATATTATTTATGGGGGTTGGAACTTAATTTTAATTGGTTTAAAAAAAATAAAAAAAATAAAAAAAGTCCAGTCAAAATAGGATTTGACCCAAAACAAATTGCAACAGAAACCGCTTCTCTTGTGTTCAGTTAACTTGGAATAGCTAAACAAACAACATATCAAAAGTTTACCAAAATCGGGAGTAGTGGAACAGCGCCTAATTTGCATAAATTCAAAATGGCCGCCATTAAAACAATTTTGGACTTATATCTTGATCAAGATTGGTAGAAACTTCAGGTGGTCATATACAGGTTTGGGGGTCCAGGAATTCAGGTATAAAAACACTTATATCATTGGGTCATTTCTATTGCCTGAATTGCATTAAATTCAAAATTGGCGGCCATTTTGAAACCATTGTGTTATATCTCGAGGATCTGAAAACTTACCAAGCTTCATTTTTGGTTGTCATACCCATATTAATAAGGTCAAAGAAATTCAATTTTTAACAGTATTTTGTACTGTGTCATTTCCTCATGTCTAATTAGCATAATTAAAAAAATGGCAGCATGCACACTTTTAAACCTTTCAACGTGTCAAATCTCAGTATGTAGCAGGTGGAGAGGCTCATTTGCGATGCTTGTGTATACCCATTTGCACGTTCAAGAGCAAACTGATCATAGTAGTAAAACATAGGCATTTGTCACATCATCCTCATTGCAACATTGAAATGGTTGACAGTTCCAACTACATGACTTAGATCTCTGAAATTTGCATAATGTGAAAGTTCACAACATTGAACAAATGGCATCGGGCCCTAAATCTCTTATCATATGAATTTGAATTTTTAGGATTATATGGCACTCCAGTCATTTTAATTGATGACATCTTATAGTAGGATTTTTTATTCCTGCCTGTCAGTTCATTAAAAGTTTTTTGGGGCGTGTCGATGATTCCATTCGTTCTGAGAGGTTGTATGCTTTACCCAATCTATACAATAGAAATTTGATGGCACCATACGGATCAGATTAAGGCCATAATTAGAAAACGTCCCTTTTCTCATGAAGAAAATATTACAAGGCAACTGTATTGAATAAATTCCAAAGACCAGACTTGAACAAACTCTGAAGCATTTAACATAAGAAAATGATACGAATAAGTAATTATTACTCACCAAACTTCTTTTACGTCATTAAGGAATATTAGAAAATCTGATACGTTTACATGTATTTGCATTGTTTCAGAAATAATATTTGACAGCTTGGTCAAATCAGTAGTATTGATCACTCATAACAAACTCCAATATTTACATGGCCTAATCCTCTTCTTCACCCAGCCTCGATGTTCATGACACTTTATCCTTTCTTTGATTGACTCCAAACAAAGGAATCAATAGCGTGTCTCAGACTTTACAACAATCTATTCAATTGAATCTTGTACAGTATGAAGTCTTTACATATTCGATACAAAAAAGTTCATGTAAAATGGGTTCAAGCATTTTATTCTGTTGAACAAAGTTGAGCAGTTCAGCTGTTAATACGGCCTTTTAGTTTTTGATCTCAACACATCCCCAAATCCATTCGTACCATCGACAAATCGACAATATGCGTTTACTGACAGGAATAAAAAATCGGACTATAGTTGGCAATAACATATAGCCCTACAGCCAGTAGCGGGATGTTTTAGTCATCAATGTCTTCTTCAGTTTCTTCAAAGATCCATGGGCACCATTGGAAAGCAGTGTTGAACACGGAATGATTACCCAGGCTAAATAAGACAAAAATAAAATAAGCAATAAAGGACCCGCTGGACAATTTATACACCCTTCTAAAACACTTCTCATCCTTTGGTACACTGCCATTTGCCCTGCAGGTACACTGCCTGCTGTTCAAGATAGCTGTTTTGCATTTGCACTTATTATTTAGAGGTTTTTATTGGGATGTTCTTGTCCTAACTACAATGGTGGTGGAGTGTATTAAACGGTATTACCTGCAGAATGTTTTAATCTGTTTTGAGATTTTCCTCCTTATACCTGAAAATATGTATAGATTGCAAGTCAGTGAATGGTGGAAAATATTTCGTCAGAAGTTAAAGAGAACCATTTAAGTTGGTACTAATGCAATTTTGTTGATAAATAGTAATGGACCAGTGTTGTTTAGTGGAAATACTTCAACAGTTGCCACTTTGTCACTCTTGGGCAATTCGAGTTACTGAGCTGAGGGCACAGGTCATAAAGGTCCTGTATCCTTTGATACCTGGAACAACGGTATTTGTATATAGGTCAAAGTTATAACAAAGCTTTTGAAGGGTCAAAATTTTTTTAAAGTACCTTATTGTAAATAAGAAGAGCCTCATTATATTATCTTGCAAAAGATTTTTAAAAAGTATAGTTTGCGATAGGACAGAGCACATGTGTACGTTTAATGTTATGACATGTAAATAGGTGTAAGGGCCACATGGTTTAAATTAGTCATGCGCACGGTGAAGTATTGTGCATTTAGGTGAAAAAGTACCAAATTGACACAGAGGTAGCTATTGATATGCTAAACAAATCTGGTTAGGGGCAAATTAATTTCCTTCCAATGTGGCCGCCATTTAAAATGGCCGCCACCCTATAAAAGGCATTAATCATTGCAAATAGTGGTTCTGTAAACTGTAGTACATAGGTCAGTAAGACTTGTGGTAACTTTTTAATACAATATTTCTGTTATTTCACCAACATCGTAGTTTAATTCAAAATGGCGCTCACAATTGGGGCCTAAGTTTCAAGATGGCTGCCGCTCCCAGGAAAAAGCTGCTTATTTTGTAGTTTACAGTGCCAAAATGCAACCCATGGGTTTCCGTGATTTTTCTAAAAATTTGGCCTTCTCTAAAAATATCCAAACCTACATTTTATTGTTTAAATGCCCAATTGTAAATGATATGCAAAATGGCATGCCATATTCAAAATGGCCTGCTCAAATTTAATAAATGCAGCTACTGAAACCGGGATATGTTAAAGGTTAGTATTGATTTGTATGTGCATGTAAATTATAAGATTTAACCACATTTAAAAAACATAATTGGCGTCTTGGTATGGTTTAAAACATTTACACTTTTTGTTCTGTGTTGTACGTATAAAACAATAGGCTGCCATGTTCAAAAATGGATGCACTATAAATTTAATAAAAAATGCCTAAGTACTGCTGATTTTCTTTGTCAAGTTTGATACCTCACAGGTCCCCCTTGCCATTCTACCAGGTAATCTTTATGTGTTGCATGCTGGTGGCTGTCAATGTGTATTTCTAAAGACTGTTATCATATTCAAAATAGCTGATAATGGTCAATTGTTGTATTTATATACGGAAGTTATGAATTAGTTACAATGGACAAAAATACCAGAAAAGGTATGTCATGTGAGCATCCTGTTAAAAATTACCAAAGTATTTTTGGATGTTTCAGTCATTCATTACTCATTCAGTCTTTATGTGGTATTTCTGATAACTGTAGAACCTCCATTCGCTATTGTATGCATGCATCCCTTCATTAGTTTAAGACTCTAGCTAGCGGTAGTTGTTCTGTCTGTGGATGATGGTGTAATAATCAGATACTAACAATCTAACTATCTATCTCCATGCACACATGAGGAAGTAGGCTTCTACTTCATGCAGCCAATGCTGCTGCTCAAGGATACCAAAGGGTCGTGCTGCGTACTGTAGACACAGACGTTGTAATTTTTTTTCTGTAGCCTTGTTCAGCCAGTCCAACCTCACTGAACTCTGGCTAGCATTTGGTACCGGAAGGAATCGCAGATTCACACCAGCACATACTATTGCCCAAACCCTAGGACCAGAGAACTCTTTGTCTCTGCTGATGTTTCACACCTTCACCGGTTGCACAAAGGAAAGAACACCTCATGGGAAGCAAGCAAAATCTTCCCTGATGTTGTAAAAACTTTTGCAAACCTTGGAAGAACTCCTCCTTAAGAACATACCTTGAAAGAACTAATGCCAACAATTGAAAGATTTGTTGACCTCATGTACAACAGAACAAGATCCATTGAGTTCATTCCACCTACCTCAGATGCACTGTATCAACACTCAAACAGAGCAGCATATCAGGCAGGACATTGCTGGGGACAAGCATTGCTGCGAGCTCCAGAGCTACCAGATCCAGCTTACTGAGGGTCGGGAAAATTGCAGCTTCACAGTCCTGTATGGACAACCTTATCAGAGGCATCAAAAGCATACATAGCCAGGTCAAAAACTGCTGAAGTGTGGCTGTAATGTAAATAGAAGATGTTTTGTGGGTACAATGTCTGGCTGCTTCACTGAATTCTGTGCATTGTTGCTCCAACATTGGGCAGACACTGAATTCTGCAAGGTCCCTGTATGCGCATTGTTGCGCCAACATTGGGCAGACCAAGAGATGTTCCATTGTCTGTGGTGCTGTTCTACAATTACAGGTAGTGTCCTGATCTGCTTCCAGGTAGCCCCACTTCTGCAAGTCAACCTTGGATTATCCGATTCTGGTTCTGAATCTGTTGAGACATCGCCATTCAGCCCATGAGGAGTCAGTTGCAGTGGATAATGCTCAGGTTCAATACCAATAGATGTTACTTGGTTGGTGGCAAGTCTTTCTTTCCACAAGGCGTCTCTCTTAAACTCCTTTGAGACTGTTTCAAGTGGTTGGATTTTGCTTGAGAAACTCTCTCTGGATTTAAAGCAGTTAGCAGCTGGTCTCTGTCCAGACATAGGGTGTTTCACATTAGATACGGCATCTACGCTCTTGCATGATCGCTACACTACAACAGATAATTGGTGGAGCAATTCCTGCCTAGGATGTAGAAGTTGTCCGTTGACATTGTGTGATAAGCTGGCAGGAGGCATTTAATGCTTGATCAAGCTTCTTGCCATGGGTTGACCTTTCCCATACAGGGTTAGCATACTCTGCACATAAGTAGTACAGGACAAGTGCCGTCGATCTTAGGGTATGTGGGCGAGCACCCCATCTTGTGCCAGTGAGTTTGTTCAAGATGTTATTGCGTGAACATACTTTACTCTTCTTTTCATGATGTGGGTCTTATAAGAGAGAGTGCGGTCCAAGGTAACTCCTAAGTAGACAGAATTATCACAGTGCTCTAGGGGTTTTCCAGACCAGGTTAATTTAAGCTGACGTTTGGCTTCACGGTTGCGTAGATGGAAAGTACATATCTGTGTCTTGAATGGATTTTGCACACGGCGCTTTAACCAACTGAGCTATCAAGACTCATTTGGAGAGGGAGAGATAGAAAAAATATCAATCTATAGGTGTAGGTTCGAAAGGTGTCCATTGCTTTCCTAGCGTGCTAGTAAATACGGCGGGTGCCGGTTCGAATCCGGCCAGGCGCACATTTTTTTCAACACTTGTGTGCGCGGGCTATCTCCATTGAGAAAGATTAATAAATATCCATCCTTGTCTACCTGAGACTAAGTAGTTAAAATTTAAATAAATACAATTGTATATGTCAATATGCGTTTGCTGCAAGCCTATTTCCGGTAGAAAAGCGATGGACACCTTCCGAAACTAATACATATCGATGATATCTATCGCTCCTCTGCAACCCAGTCTTGATAGCTCTTGATAGAGCTCGTCTAAGTACTACGGAGGTTAGCCGGTTCGAATCCGGCCATGCTCACATGTTTTTTTCAAAACACTTGTGTGCGCTGGCTATCTCAGAGAAAATTACTAAATATCCATCCTTGTCTACCTTGGAGAACTAAGTAGTTAAAATTTCACTTGGTTGGGTGTAACATGTTTTGGCTGCTGTGGATATTTTGTTGGTTACCTTCGACTTGAAGCTTTCGGAGGGTAGACCATTCTTTCTTTCTGTTTTATGGTCATATCGGTGTATTCAATTAAGGTGTGCCTGTTTTTATCCTTTCCTCTTACACTTCCTCCCTTTAAGCAGTTGTTTTACTGCAGAAAGTATCGGGCTTCAAACATGGTGGAATACCCCTTGATATCCTTTAGCACCTTCCTTGGAACGGCCTGGGTATGTATTGTGTCCTAATCCTCTTTGTATGAGAATCTCCGGGCAGTCTTATTCACTAGTTGGACAAATTTGTCATAGTTATGGATTTTTTAGTCACTTCACCTTCTTCACGTTCTGTATTTAAAGTGCCGCTTAAAGGCACTTTGTTTTGGTCTTACTACTGCAGCATTGACTTAGAGTTTAGTTGAACAGGAGCAGAACAATCTTGCTACACAGGTTAGGATGTTTTGCCAACAATAGCTATATAGATCAGGATTGGAACCTCTCTTCCATGGGCACTAATAAAATGATAGCGGCAATTTAGGGTCGTGAAGGTGATTTAGATGTTGACTGCTCTAACCATTCTCCCACAGCTTGTCCGTCTTTATTGGCTTCATTTAGCCCCTTTTGGGTACTATGGGTGTTGGAATCGCCAATTAAGAAATAAGGTTAGTGGAATTCTCGAAATTGAATTGAGGGTGCTTGAAATCTACATGATTGGAAGGGTTTGTAGACCTGATATAACTATGACAAGCCGAGCTCATGGTGAGGAACTTTGAATGGTGGTCAGCAGTTGAGGTTGCTTCTACAACGGGGTCTGTTTCACACACAGGCACTTCCAAACTGTCGATAATGGGTCTCCCGATGGCAAGGACTTTTCACACGGAAAGTATTTTAGTAAGACATTTGCTATACATTAAGGCTACCAAAGTGCTTCTGAAGAGTCAACTCAGTCTTTTGAGTGGTGGCAATTTGGGGCCATCATTTTGAATTTGCCGTAGAAGTGCCAGGTAATAGGATTTCGTTGGCCCGCCCTGCAATCGTTTAAAAACACATCACTAGGACTTAGATTTGGGGAAATCAAGCTTTTCATTGTGTAACTGTGCCCTTTTGCCCTGTGATTTTTTGGACCGATTGCTGGGACAATGAATCAATTCTCCCACCACTGGATGTACAATTTACAGGCTGTGTATAACCACAGAGCACCATGCCAAATCAAATAGGGTATGTTATTTTTTAATGAAAAAAATAACGCATTTCCAGGCACGGGGAAATCATACAGGCACGTAAGTGATACTTCTAAAAGTAGTGGCCATTAGAGGTTTGGCAGCCATCTCGGCCAAAGTTATAGGAAAGAAGCATTGTTACAACAGACCTTGATTGGTTTCCCTCTTAAGTTGATGTGAATTCCTTGAGGGAGTTATATCAAGACATTAAGACACATTAATTTCTGATATCAAAGGAATAAGCTTAGTGACAAATTAGCCGCCAGTTTGGATTTTCGCCGCATTTGATTCAAGTTTATTTTGGTTATTCTTAAGGTGATGTGAATTTTCTATCTTTATGCACATGTTCAATAACAACCTTAGGAAATCATAACACTATCAAGAAAAAATTCATTTCTTGATAATCAAATGATATCTTAAATTGCCGCCATTTTTGGATGTTCTCTCTGCCATTTTGATCATTTTGCTAATTTAACAATGGATTACCAGTGGAGTGTCAATCAGGTATTTTCTGTTCTAAAATGGCACAAACACAATCAAATTGAGTAGATTGATCCTATACTAAACGTAGAAGCCCGTAAAACATGACTTTTAACAGTGCGTCCATTTTGAATTTGGCGGACATCTTGGAAGGAAATTAATTTTGCCCCTATACCAGATTTCGTCAGCATATTCAAGAGCCCTTACCTCTTGGCCAACTTTGGTATTTTTCACCCAAAAGGCACAATTGGTTTGATATCTTGCACCATTCTGCATAACTAAAAGAGGGCATTTGTTCGTTGATCCACAAAAAAACAGCCTTTTCCCCCCCGACTTTTGAGATTTTTATATCATCTAAACCGTTAGACCTTAGTAATCCATGTTTTGCCCAATCTTACTTGCAATTCATCACCATCTGTAGAAATTCAAAATTTTGTATTTTTCCTGTCCATAAACGGACAGACAGTACAGCACAGTAGCCTATGGGACCGTGGGAAATAGCAATTGCTCATAACACAAAAACCGCAAGATCGGGATCAGCTCAAATTTTGAGAATAAGCTTTTCTCAAGGAATCTAGTGATCTATGAATTAAAACAGAAGGTCTGAAATCACTAAATGCACCTTAGTTGCAGCCATTTGTACTTCAGGGTGACTTCGTAGTATAGCAAACACTGTAGAAGTGGAAATTTTTGCGAGGTTTTTATTTTCGCAATTTCGCGCGTGAACATACAAATCGGCGAAAATAAACACTCGCGAAAATAACCTTTTCCAATAGATTGGGTATTGCAACTTATGTCAATAACGCGTGAAATTAAATTCTCCGCATTTGCCCCACTGTTAAAATCGCGAAAAAATCTGTACGCGGAAATTTTTCCACTTATACAGTAAGACATTTTTCAAAATCTTGTGTCAAAACAGATAAAATGCGACTACTTTCAATTCACAGGATATTTTATGAAAATTTAAGTACTCCATTAATTTAACCCATCGTACAGGCACATCATCATCGACTTTTACTTCTTGGACCTAAGGAAGAATTGGCTATTTTCATCATCCTTTATTTGGATTCATTTTGGTAAATTTAATCCTGAATGTGACCTGTGACCTCATGCCTCAACTGTTCAACAGGTCCAACTTGACACCGTCTAATACGTCAGTAATAAATTTGCATTATAGTACGCAACACTACACTTATTATACTTCTTGTCTTCAATGAGGCCACCTCTCGACTATGTCAGACAAATTTTGAGATAAAAAGTGAGGGCTATAACATTCACCTGTGTACAGAGAGCGGTCGTAAAAGCATGCAATCAAACAAAAGAATGATAGAAAGAATTGGCTTTTAATGATTTTAAAGTTTTTGTTGTCAAACAAATAACCGCATAATTGAAGGGTCGGAGAGATAAAGTTTAACCCGTTTTTACCACTATAAAATGTCCTATAAATAAATAGGATGTGAAACATGAATGTCGAATGTGAATTTAGTGCGTGTGGTGAATTCCTTTCTAAGAAGTATTCTAAAATATGACAAAATGCCAGTGAGATCATTTGAAGAGTTAGATAAGTAAAGCAAAAAATGTTTTTTGTTTTAAGGTCATTTATGCTTCACACACGGTTAATAATAAGTATATTTTACACAAGTAAAAACAATTTCTCACCTATTTTCAGATTTAGCAGGGAAAATCTACATACATCTGTAGGCAATCATTTGAATACAAAGACTAAATGCACATCACTAAGTTATTGACAGGTAGCTCTGCCTGTGTCCCAATACAGTCCAATGAAAGTAAAGCCCTTGGATAAACATAACCGAAAAGAAAAAAAAAAAAAAAAAAAAAAAAAAGAAAAAAAAAAACATTGGTATAAATTGCCCTCTTATGTTTAAATTTTCTTGATCCCAGAAAAATATGGTCAAAGTACCAAGATCTCTAGTCGCTCATGGTGGTTTTGTATGCGTTATATGTCCAGAGCTAAACCTCAGATCCACTAATTGAAGGTCCAGGAACATATTGGTTTGTAACATAATTTCCCACTGACGCCGAAAATGCTGAAATGACCACGGCCCCATTTTTGGGGGTCACGCCCCGTTTGAGCGAAGTACTACTGACTGTAATTACAGAACCGTTGACCTAGAAGGTCGCGAGACACGCAAAATGTGCCGAATGGCCACATTATGGGGGGTCAGCAATATATTTTTATATTCAAAAGTCAAAGGTTTTTTAAGATACTTTTCAAAAAATGATTTCACCATATTGCGCACTATACATTTATGAATGAATTCATAAGGTTTTTAATGACAAAACAGGAAGGATTCACATACACCTTGAATTTTGCTCTAACTCTCCTCAGAGATAATTTTTGGGGTAGCTAAGGTAGGTTACAAAAAAGAAAAATTTCATATTCCTCTCCGTTCTCAATTGGCAGCTCCGTCAAAATGTTTGACTTGAGCAAAATTGGGTATATTAGGTGAAAAACGCGCATTTGTAAGTTTTGTGTATAACAGTGTATTTTCTCCACAACTCAATCTGTTATGACGTTGGTATGCGCACAGAGTCTATTGACTCATTTGGATTTCAACTGGGATAGAATCAAGCATTTTAATGTTACGACTCCTTCGTTTCATTGGGTGGGGGCAAATTGGCCCATCGTAAAGTGAAAATATATTGTTTTCCAATTTGTTGGGACTTAAGTTATGTTAAGTTCAAGTCCCTTCAGCAGCAAAGTTTAAATGCTGGTGAAGGGTCTTTAAATGATCTAAAAGCAGTTTTGGTCTAACTTCTGTTTGTGACGCATGAAACAAAGGCAAAAATGAAAGAGAAGAGAGAGACCCCCCCCCCCGGCCACTCCGCGTGGTGGGAATAAGCGACTCTACCGTGTATTGTTTCATTTTGGAAGGGCCGGTAAGAGCTGCTGAAGGATCTTTAAAATACTCGAAATGCCTACATGCTGGGTCCCATGAAGCGCTAAAAATTCATGACCTCTAAAAGTTTGGGCCCCCTTTTGTCTCAAATGAAAAATTCATCTAAAATTAACCCTTTTTTTACGCCGTACTACCATTGGCGTAGCCAATGGATGAGGGGCAGGGGGCAAGCTGCCCCATCCACACACACACAAAAATCGAGAAGGGGAGCCAAAATGGGAAGGAAAAAAGGAAGAGAAAAAAGGAAAAAGAGGGAAGAAGGAGAAAAGGGAAGAGGAAAAAAGAATGAAATAGGAAGAAGAGAAGTGAAGAGGAAAGAAGAGAAAGGTGGGAAGAAGAGAAAAGAGGAAGGGGAAAGACGGAAAAGAAGGAAAGGGGGAAATTTGTGCTCTGATACACTAAGGTTAGCTTACAAAATGGCAAAACCCAGGACTTAGGGGAGCTCCGCCCCTAGGACCCCACCCCTCGTGCATTAATCAGCCCTCATGAAGTACAAGAATCTTGAAAAACCTTCTTGATTCTTGACCCCCCCCCCCCCCCACGGTCAGGTATGGCTATGCCACTGTTGCACTACAGGCCGATGATACGGGAGGAGTACCGTAATATATTTAAAATGTGGACTTGATAATTTTATGTATAAATTCAAATGATTGAAAAAGTCAATATTAATTTTTGATATTTTGCCTGTTTCATGGTCACAGTGTGACATGCAGGTAGGCTTTTAGATCATTTTTAAAGACCCTTCAGCAGGATTAAACTCTGCTATTAGGTCCCCTATAAAATGAATAAAAATATATTACCACTTTACGTCGGGTGTCCATTTTGACCCCCTCCCAATTAAAACGAAAGGAGTTAGTAAAGGAAGTAACATTAAAATGATGATTATATCCCAGTTGAGATCTAAATGGTAAATAGTTCTGTGCAATACAAAAGTCATAACTAGCTATACCTGATTGCGTTTTGAGCAAATACAACTGTTATAAAAACGGCACTTAAAAATGCACGGTTTTCACCTATATTACCCAATTTTGCTCGAAGTCACAACATTTTACGGGGCTGCCGTTTGAGAACGGGAAAGAATATGAATTTTCTGTTCGTGACCCCCCCTTAGTTACCCTAACAATTAGCCCTGAGAGAGTTAGAGCAAAAATCCAGGTCTATGGTGAACTCCGCTTCCTGGTTTGGCATGAAACCCTTATGAATTAATTCAAATTGTATAGTGCGCGAGATGGTAAATCATTTTTACAATTATCGTAAAAACCTTTGACTTTTGGATATAAAAATATATTACTGACCCCCCCATGGTAAAATTTGGCCATTCCGCACATTTTGAGTGGACTATTAAACTTCTAGGTCCAACGGTTCTATAGATATAGTCAGTAGTACTTCGCTCAAAAGGGGCGTACCCCCCAAAAATGGTGGCGTGGCCATTTCACCTCAGCTGTTTCGGCGTCAGTGGGAATTAAGTTACCAACCAAATATTGTTCCCATTGTTCCCGGACCTTCATTTTAGTTTATTCCTGAAGATTTTAGCTCTGGACATATAATCATACAAACCACCATGAGCTACTTAGAGGTATAGTATAGGGGATCAAAATGGTTCCAAAATGGCCTCCATTTTGAATTCATAAAGTTAATCCTCAAAGAATAACCCATGAATTATTTAAATGTTAAAACGGCAATCCTTGATCTGGAAACATGGGTATATAAACCAAAAAGAAACCTTTACCATTCTCAGATCCCAAGATATTGGTAAAAGTTGTTCCAAAATGGCAGCCTGTTGAATTTATGTAATTAGGGAAGAATAAATACCCAATTGTATAAATAATATTATAATCCTTTACCCCTAAAACATGGTATAGACAACCAGAATTAAGTCTGTACAAATCTCAGATCCAGATATCGGCAAAATCATTGAATGGCGCCATTTTGGAATTATGCAAATTAGACATTGTTCCACTACTTCTTTCCGATTTGGAAATTTTGGGATTATGTTTTTTTTGTAGCCTAATAAAACAGATGCGCTTACAAGTTGACTTTCACCTCACCCTATGACCTGACCCAATGGACTACGGGCGGCTCTTAACACTTGCGATCAGCTGATTCTTGTTTATACCAAGCCAAACAACTTAGTACGGATACTACAGTTCTTTCAGCTTTTCTTCTCCCGTCAAGCTCTATGGGGTGACTCCCCCTGCCCCCTCCCCACCACCGTTACACTACCTGCGTTCATGCAAAACCACAGGCAACACAAAGGTGCCCATTAGTAGGCAAGTGTTGTAATGCACATACTGTGTACATGCAGTCAGCAAATGGCTTGAAAAAGTGGGGAATTTGGGAAGCTGCTTCCCCAGTAAAGTTGGCCATTTGGAGGGAAACTTGTCCATTTTGGAGGAAATTTTACACATAGATATCGCGGGAAATCTGTGTGAAATGCAACTATCTTCCGGGAAATTTACATTTTTTTTTTTTTTTTTCGAGCCCTGGAAGTCAGCCATTTTTGCATCACACACAAATTTAAAAAAAAACTCCTACCTACGACACAACTGAACTGTTCTAGATGCAATTTTTTTTTGTCGTTTTTGACTTTAACACTTCAAAGTTAACATAATGTTGTTTTTCTCTCTTCCCCATCCCCTAACAAATACAACCTACCTAGCACATCAAGATTTAAGTTTTCATGTGCCTGATTAAAAAATTGATTTCACAAGCTCTTATATGATTTAAAGATACTATCAGCAGTCATTTTTTTCAAAATTCAAAATGCCCATTTTGTCTCTAAATTGCTAGTGTTAGGTCTATCAAACAACTTATATTACAGTTCTTTGTGAAAACAGAGGACGCTTTAAAGCATTTTAAAGCGGGCCTTGAGATGCGCTTTACGACTGTTTTCAGACCTTACAAATTGAATCCCGACTTTTATTAGTAAACAAAGCATACAAATCGTCACTGCTTGACCAATACAATGTGGTTACGCTTAACCACTTCCAGGGGTCTTTAATACACCAATTTCCAATACAACAGTGCAACCAAAAAAATGACTTCGATGAAAAATAGAGGGCGCGATTGTTTACATTTTGAAAAAAATCGCTGATAGTGGCTGTAACTGGGTTAAACATCACAACTAGGATATGCATGCAGTTTTGGACCAAATTGATCTTGGGTTAAGGTGGTTCCCATGTGTAGCGCAAGAGTTACTGAATAGATCTAAGATCATTTTTCCCCAATATGTTGTCACATCTTAACAATTTAAAACCAAAAGAATGGTATTCATTTTACATTTCCACAGGCTTTTCAGCTCTCAGATGTCAAAAATCACAAAATACAGGTTTTCATATTTTTATATTTTGAATATTTTTGGGGAAAAAATGGCCATATCTGAGTTATAAGTTATTTCATGATACCCGCAGCAAGGAACTTATGAAAGAGCACACCTGCTTTCATAATCTGCAGAAAAAAATAAAATAGGAGGTAGGGTTCACCAGAAAAAATTCAAAACGTAAAAATATGAAAACCCTGTTTTTGTGATTTTTGACATCTGAGAGCTGAAAAGCCTGTGGAAATGTAAAATGAAGACACATTCTTTTGGTTTTAAATTGTTAAGATGTGGACAAAATATTGGGAAATATGATCTTTAGGCCTTATTTAGTACACTCTTGAGCTACACATGGGAACCACCTTAATGTATGATTATATTGGTGAGAAAGACCCTTTCAATCCCAGTTAATACACATAGTACTAACCAATCAATATAGAATTTGGTGTCAAGCCAGGAAATAATGGTCACCAACTCTTGAATTTGTGCACAAATATGTATGATAAGCTCAGATACGATCAGAAATTTGAGGACATTACTACAGAAACTCTCGGTGAAAGGATGACCATTACTTAAGATCTTTCTTTTTTCAAATTGTGTGAACAAAGCTACATTGTGTTGCAATTTGTTCCTACAGAAAATACTACTGTGAATTTCTAGTGAGAGTGATGTGGCACCATATAGTACGGTCAACTGTGAATGTTGAATTATATCAAATATCAATGTGTTTTTATTATAAGTGGGCAAGGGAAATGTTTCTCACAAATGGTAGTTTCTGTCTGTAAATGAACAGAATTACAACACAAGCCATGCACCTGTGACACAAGCATTTACTCTTTAATACCAAAATGCAAGAATTGGAATTCAGTCGGCACTTGCACCTTTTCACAAAATATGAAACTTTCTTCATTGCTCTCAAATGATAGTCTAGCCATTGGAAGAACAGAGATATATTTTAGCACATAAAAATAACATACCCCAAAACAGATAGGACATTGATATTAGGATAAGACATCCATGTAATTTGTAGGCCACTTTTAAGTTTTCCTAACTTTAACCAACAAATGTTTATAATACAGAATATTTTGACTCCGGAAACCCTCCCCCAAAAAACTGATATAAAACCACAAGGTTATAGACTGATCAAAAAGTGTGCATAGCGTGGGAAACAAATGCATACGGCGTCATGTTCTGTTAAAGGCCATTTCTTCGTCTGCTGATTTAACTCGCCCGCGACGCTAAATATAAAATCGTTCCATTTACCCGTAAGGAAGCTGATTGGTCTTAATCATTTCGAGGGAGGGCTTTTTTGTATTAAAAGCCTTACAGCCATGCAAAATATCCGATTGTGAAAAAATCTTGAGGGGCACTTTTTTCAAATGGTGCCAGTCTCTTTAACTCAAATCTTGAGAATAAGCCTTTCTCAAAGATATCTAGTGAACCATAAATAAAACATGTGTTTAGAAACTGACATGTACAAATACTTTTAATTTTCAAATCCTTTTATTTAGTTCCTAAACTCAGCTTTTAAAATTTGAATACTTTCTACCACTGGCAATAATTGTCATGCATGGATTGGAAATCAGCAGTGACCCAAAAACTTTCATCCAACACTTATCAGCTTTTTGATTGTGTTTTGTTTAATGTGGCTTTCCTTATGTTAACTTAAAAGGGGGATGGCCTGATTATATATAAAGTTTCATCTTTGATTTGAATGATTAATCCCGAAATCCAATCTCTAAAGTTTCACGCCGATAATTTCAATCTGTTTTGATATGGAGCCTAAAACATTTGTAAGCCCCATTGATACTGTGTAAAGATAATATTGGTCGACAAAAAGGGCACTTTTGCTCATAACATCGACACCAAACATCCTTAAGCCCTATGATTTTCAGCAGGGTAAATGAGAAAAATAGTAGCTTTTTGTCTGAAAAAATTTTGACCACTTCCGTAAAATCTGGGGTCCTGGGACGAGGCTATTAAGGATCAGGCCATGGACTTTAAGTTTAGGCCCCATAAAACATTGACAACTTCCATATTATGGTTTTATTGGTTTAGTAGTGTAAAACACAACTCAGTACCCCAAATTCATTCATTCCAGTGTTTCTAACCTAAGTGTCACAACGCCAATATGTCACGTACCCCCCCGCTTGTGGAGGAACTGTGGATTGGTAAAGCTAACTTTGACTTTCTTTTTTTTAGTTTATATACATGTGTTTGCCTAATAGTTTATCATTCGAAATGGGATCTTGGGCAGAAAAGGTTGGGACCGATGGTGGTTTATTGGCTCTATGAATGGTTTTTCATGAGGATGTATAGTGTTTTACCACAATTCATTTTTCAAGCATTTTTGCACGTTGTCACATGCGTTTATAGTGAAAAAAGTCTTAAAAGATTGGGATGAGTTCTGTTTCATTTATACCTTTTTTTTCACCTTACACACTAGTGACAACCAGTGCAAAATAGTCTTTGGAGAAATGTATTATGGAAAGACACTCTTACCTCTTTTTTTCATTCCTCATTTCAAGCTTAAAACCAGGCACATTTCCTTTACCACAGGTCGCCTGGCATCGCAGTTTGTGAATGAGAGGCCTCACATTACCATTGACCTTGATATGTGACCTTTGACCTTGGTATGTGACATTTGGATCTCCTAGACACATGAGGGTTTCCATGTAGTATCCATAACTCAAGTTTGGTTCCAATTGAACTTATCAATTGAGGTCATTTTTCCACATTTTCAGCCTATCTTACAATCTGTGACTCACACGTGACCTTTGACCTTGTTATATGACCTTTGATCTCCTCAACAAATGAAAGATCCCCTGTTGTACCTATGACTTTGACTATGGGTTTGGTTTAAATCCATGTAATGTTTAAGTATGTGGAGATTACAAGGAAATGTTAACCCTCTTTCACACATCAGTGAACAAAGTGATCCCTGTGTGGCAACACAAACATTTGAACCTCTTCCCATATTATGAGGTTGCGGCCAAGATATATGAACTCAATATGCCCAGGAGCGTACTTGAAAGGCCTGTGTTTTTGTTGACAGGATACGTAATTGAGCCCCTTGTGGTTGAACCAAAAGAACCCAGGAGAGTTAATTCACAGAGCTCCCTCCTTATTTTCATAAATGAAGGCCTGGAGCTAGCAGACATTTGTAACACATATTGAGTACTAAGGTTTGAGTGATCAAATCTGTAGACAGCCTGACGGGTGTATTGGGTAAACACGCTTCCATGAACCCGGCACCGTATTGACGCACTATTTGCCTATCAACTGTGGTTGATAAGGCTCAACATGGGACCTCCTGTACAAGGAGTACGTGAGTTTGGGGTTGAATCAGTAAGGAATCATCCAAGGTAACATTTACAATTTTACCCCTCCTCCTTCATACATATACAATATACACACACACTCACACACACAACCTCTACATTCATAGTTCCCATTGTGCTCATTCACGGGGACAAAATTAGGACACTTTCTCTGTAACAATTTTTTATACTATATTTATTCCATTTCATATACCCTATAACATCTTACAGGGTTACCCACCAAAGCAATAATCATCTTTCAAAAGAGCTATATAAAAATGCATAACATTTCAATAATTATGACGAATAAGTGATGTAGTTTTTTATCAAACAATGACAAGATGCTTGGGCTTCAATTTAAGGGTTTTTTTTGTTATACCAGGGTTAATTTGGCAATGTTTTATAATTTAAGTTTTAGCTTGAATAGAAGCCTTTCTTTTGCTTCCCGTTTGGACTCAAATCGGACATTCCGTTCCGTAGTTATAAAAGTTTTATCAACGACATGAGTAAAAACCAACTTTCTTTGTTTTCTTTAGTTTTAGTTCTGTATGTTATTTTATTGTTTTATCGAGTCTTCTGAACACATCTTTGGCAAAATTCTGACAATTCTTGTATTTTTTTTATAAAAAAAATTATCAAAACCTTTCATAAATGATTATTTATGGTTTATCCTAAAGTCTGTCTGCAAAATTAAAATAATTTGCAATCATTTTGCAATAATAATCATTATTAATTATTAATTATTAGCAGTCTTAACTCGCTGAACGTTGAACTGCGTTTCGAACTTTTGATTTTTGCAAATTTCTCTTCACGCAAACATGATTCGTCAAAAAGTATAAAGGATACAGACGTCAAATTTGGCCATTTGGCAAAACCGATATAATTTAGGAAGTTTTCAAATTACCTTTGTTTGCCTACATCTTCTCCTTTCCATTTAACACGCTTGCTTGTAAAAAAGCATTTATGAAAAGGTGGCTGATATGAAGGCATGAACATGCAAAACCCCCAAACCAAAATGTACACTTATTGAGTTTTCAATGGACTTCAGTTGTCCTGCGACACAAACACGCAGACCACATCAATATTGCAAGTAGCTTTCTCAGTCCATTCAGTCAGAAACCCCCCTTTTGTGTAAATCAATACATACAGATCTGGTGTTGTACCACACAGTGACCATTGGAAACTCCATAAGTGCAACTTTTGGTTAGGGTGTTTTTTGTGTCGTTTGGGCGTTCCGAACTCATCTTTTGCACGCTTTTTTACAAGCGAGGTATTAAATAAAAGAGCAAGACCTAGGCAACAAAATGCATTTTCAAAAACTTGCCTTTTTTTTTAAAATGAGTGTAAAAAACAACTAATGGGAATGAAAAGACAGATACTTTTTGTGTCAACATGTATCCAACCCCCGCTTTTCCAGCCAAAAACTGCCTAGGAGGGTTTTCCCTTGATTCTGCACACCTGACACACTGGATCCTGGAGATCATCACCCAGTGAGAAAAAAAATGCAATCCCTCGAACACAAGAAAATACTGTACAAAACACAATGTTGAACAGCATTGCGAATGTTAGCATCACTCCCCAATGCAATACCCAGATTAATCTGCAAATTTTAAACCGGCCAGGAACTTGAAATTTGGAAAAATTTGTTTCTGGACAGACAACAAAATTCCCAATTCTTCAAGTTTCCGATGGTAATAATAAAAACTCAACTTGAATTATCTGGTTAACAAACAGACTGTATAATTGATGCCATGTCACTCTGCTTTGCAAGTCGTACAGTATATTCTTGTCAATGATCTCCTCATAAATTCCTTCTTTCTTGTATTAAGCATGGTGTAATCAGGGGGATGCAGAGAGAGCATTTGCATTCGGGGGTTAAAAAATTGGAGAATTTCATAGCTGTAAAATAGGCTTCAGATTACACCAGAATGGCCGAAACAATGTAATTTGTCTGAAAAACCTTTATTTTTGTGGGCTTCCCACTTGATCCCCAGGACTCTGCCCTTGGATCGCATCCAGGATTGCGCACCAGGGGTGCAAGATCCTGGATACGTCCATGTTAAGAGAACCTAGCCTCAACCTTCACCCCACAGATCAACCATCAAATGCGAGATTTTCTTATCATTAGAAACCTGGTGTTTTCTGGACACGTCTGAAAAATATATGGGTTTAATTATTATTCACTAATCACTATGGGCCATTATAATACATAGATTACTATCAGATTCAAATAAAATTTTGGGATTGAAGTTTGATCTTTTAAATGATATACTGCAAAGTGGCCCTTAAAGTTAGTTTTAGGCAAAATCAGACATAAAAAAGCAAGATTCATTGAATATGTTCAATTTGGAGTTGTTTATTTCTTCTATTTTGTCCTCTTCAAATGCATTTGGCAAAATAGGTGTACAAAGTACTTATAGTAAATGATTAAAAAAATACAATTCATCTCTTCTAAAATCACATAACAATATTGGTCTGAAGATTGAAGTATTAGTGGGGAGAGATTTAATTTGTTGAGTAAAGACAAATTTCATGAACAAAATGTCAAATTAACTTATATGATAAAACCTTTCATGACTGGTAAAAACATTCTATGGATTAACAATTGCACCATATTGATACACAATCCATCACCCAATAGTCATCATTATATACAAATCACTGGGTCAGGGTTCTAAGAACCTTGCATAACCATTAAAAATTCTGATTCTGTAAAAAGCAAAAATCTTTCAATTTCATAGGTAAAACTTCAAGAGCATTACAATTAATCATACATACAAAAATAAATTAAACATAATTGCATAAATTTGGTAAAGAATATCCCATATTCAACATAAGGTGGAAATAATGGTTAAAACATAAAACAATGAAGCTGCATAAGAAATATTTTTAAATTAGTACAATTACTTGCAGGCTCTATTCCAAAATTGGAGCCAAAGTTAAACAAACCATAAAATCTGTACTAACTAGACGATGACCAACTGACTGAAAAAATAGAAGTGTGCATCATATCATAGGCCATCATAGTATCACACCATACTAGCTATACACAACCTTGCTCCCTCAGCCCTTAAAGTAAATAAGGACGCATAATTAGTAGTGGACGTTACTTCAAGATATTAATGACATGCAGATCTTTTTGTTAGCTGATTTGAAACTTTTCACAAAAGTTACACAACTGTATGCTTTCCCAATCACAAAATTTCCTAAAACTGTTGAGAAATTGCTTTCTCACTCATCACTTTCAGATCTTTTTACTTGCCGATTTAAACTTTTCCCCAATGTCAATCAATACTTATATTTACTTTTTGATGTATCTAATGCACAAGTCCTGAAGGGAAGAGTATCCAATAAATATCAAAATTCAGTGCAAGTGCATTGTATCATCACATTTCTCGAGCAAAAGTAAATAGGCAGTTATTAACCTAATTCATACATGACAGAAAAACAAAATTTTTACAGAGTGGTCCAAAAAGGTTTACACTCTTTTGTCTGCAAATTTCTCAAAAGTGGACATATCAACTTTTTCTGAAGATATTCATTAACTACTATATCTTGTAGAACCTGGTGAAAACTGCATTGAAAACAAAGCACAAATAACAAAATGGTGGCCATGTAGAGAAAAATGGTCAAACACTTTGCACACAAATCAGTCTATGGGGCAATCATGGGTAACAATAATCAATACCATTGCATCAAACTGTAGGCCTACTCAAATAAACTACTGACCACCCTTCAAGTTTATGTGAAGTGTTTACCATTTTAAAATGAATGAGAGAATATCTTAACTGTGAAAATGAACCAAAGAGACACTTGAATTATTTCAATACACTTTGAAATGTCTACTTACATAATAATTAAGTTGATTTCAATTGGAGGGAATTTTAAAGTGAAACGGGCTTGTCTGATTAAGACTCTGCTTTTACATTTCATTGTTTGGGACAAGATCATAAAGAAGAAATATTATATGCCTTTTTTTTATAATTTATGAGAGAAGTTAAGATGCCTTAATTCTTACCTTTGTGGTTACTAATTAACAACCATTAAGTCCCATGACGGGGTACATTGTTCAATATTCAAGTTGAGTGTATTAATCTTTGATATAATTTGTGCCATAGACTTGAGTGTTGTGCCAAAAGTGGGGTTTTTTTACCTTTTTTCTCAAGATGACAGCCATTTTTTTCATTTCAGCTTTGTTTTAAATGCCCTTTTCAACAGGTTCCAACAAAATATTGTAGATAATAAATACCCTCAAACAATTTTGACATTTCTATCCATGGCCATGTATCTTGTAATGATAACATGTCAGTGCAAAAGGAGGGAGCACCCGAGATTGTTTTAACAATTTAAAAATACACAAGTATCAATCCGGCTGAAATGCACCATCATGTATGAGGCAACACATTAGCTGACATGCTTCACTTGCCAAATCTATTTTCTTTTGTTGGTAATCCCTAGAAGTACCTTCTGAGCCAAAGATGGCTACTTATTCCCACTGCTCACAAATGCTCGTCTCTGTTTTGCCTTGACTATGTCATCGGGCGAAGGAGTAGAGAAATCAAAAGGCACGATTACGTCAAGCATATCATCCCCAGATGACCCTAATGACTTCTGCCGCTCGTAGGAGAACTGTCGGTAGATCATCTTACGTTGTCGCCCAGACCTTTGAATGGACTTAACTACTTCTGCTTTCTGTGACTTTTTAATCCTATGAATTGACTTAGGGGGAATATATGTGGAGCTGAGAATTCTGCCAAACTTTGAAGGCTTGCAAAACAGAGCACTTGTATACTGGCACAATGGTTTTGTGTAATTCTTTTTCTCTGGTGATTGAGTATTACCTAACATACTAACATTTGAGTCATAACTTTTATCCTGACCGTGAAGTGATATAAAACCTGGTGGTGGAGAAGGTAATGTCTTCTTAGTGCTTTCAACATCAAAGCCAGGAGGTGGTCTCGCTAAAGGTTTCTTAACAATGGCTTGGTTACCAAACTTCTTAAGTTCTGTTGACTGAGATCAGCAGAAGCTGTATGTGAGAACATCACTGGTTCGGCCAGTTTCAACTGGGATAGCGATAATAGTGATGGTACACTTGATCTCGGCCGACTTCTTTCATGGCTATTTTGCGATTCACAGGGAAGATCCAAGGGAGCACCTAAGCTGCTTGCAGTGGATAGACCAATGCTGTCTTTCATTGGTTGATTTGAGAGACCTGTTACTGAGGCTAAGAGTGGTGTTGCTGATATTTCAGATTCTGCCTCCCTTTGATATGACAAATGTTGTGAAGCCAAATCTGTGAGTGACATTCCCTTTCCAGTTCCAACTCCAGCTTGGCTCAAATGAAGTCCTTCTTGCTTTCCAATAGATAATGAGGACAGTTGGTTGCTTAGGGTAGCAGTTCCGAGACCTGATTGATGAGAAGCTCCTGATGTAGGTTTTGTCCAGGAGAGACCTGAGATTGCACTTGAAGTTGCCACACTATGTGCTTCTGCAAGACTAGCCAAGCTAGTCTGCTGCCCTTTGGTGTGAATGGAATGAGGATTGGAATGTGTCTCAAGATGTTTGGATGCCAAGCTGGCAAGAGAAACACCTGGGTGATTCTCTTGAGACCTCTGACCAGGTTTTGTGCCACTACCTGAAGCTATATTTGATGAAGCCAAAGAACCCAATCCAAGGGTTGCACCAGTTGATTGAGGGGTGGATGACAGGTGTAATTGGGCAAGAGATGACAGATTAAGTCCAGGAGCACTACCAGGCTTTACTAGAGAACTTGCTGGTTGCTTCTGGATAAGGCTAGAAAGTGATGACCCAGATGTTTTCAAGTTATCTTCTCTATCTTGAACCGGGAGTGAGACATCAGACTTCACCAGTAATCCACTCAATGTACCATGGGAAGGTAACTTGTTTGCTTCAGGGGCACCACAACCTGACCCTATTTCACTTTTATTAGTTTGTTTTGGAGCAACTCCCTTCCCATTATGCAATGCTTTAGCATTCCCCTTTCCCAATATTTTACTTTTACTCTCGTCTTACCTTACCACAGCCATAAACATCATGCAACAGATGCGATATTGTCAGTCAATGAATGTGACAAAACACAGCAGCATGCCAGCCACAACCACAAAATATGAAATGAAAACAAGCAAATGGGCATTTCATTAGTATTTCAAATTCTAGGAGACAAGCATTTAGGGTTCTTCAAGGAAGCTGAAAGGAGGAACGCTATGGAGTTGCTACCATCTTAAATTGTCATGAACAAAGGTCAAATATTGCACCCATTTTTCTGTCATGTTTTTTGCAACTACATGTATGCAAATGTCCATTTGGTAGAGTGTGGGCATGTGTCCAGGTTCAATACAAGTGTTTCAAAATGTCATCTTTCTGAAATGCTCTCATTAGATGTTAGGTAGTAAAATCAGAGTACATCATTTGGCCTCCGTGAGTGACACTCATGGTAGCTACATTTTCCAGCTTTTTAACTTCCTTGGACCAGATATAACTGGTTGGATTGGTTGGTTGTGTTATAATAACCACCACCCCTTTACAAGATAACTTTAGATTGTCCCATAATATTTCACAAAGCTCACTATCAAGAAAGAGTAACAAGTGCAACTTTCTGATACATATTTATTTTATTAAGTCACACGGTAGCATCCATTCTGCAGCTTGAATCTCTTCATGCATTTGCAATGATTCCACTAAATTATGTCATCAAATTTCACTATTCTATAAGAAGCCAGACTTTCATATCTTTGTTACATTTCCCCAAATACTGTCAACATTTCACTCCATTTCTCAACATGACACATGAAGGTTTCATAATTTGAGCTAGCGTCTCGTGAACACCATTCCTTGACGTCTCACCTTTTGAATGACGGCTACTTGATGCTGACTTCTTGTTGCTGTCCTCCTGCTGGTTTAAGATGCTATCAATAGCCTTCTCCAAATCAAAGTTGTTGGTCAGTACAGCTTCTATAAGGACATGCTCTGGGATGCTTTCACCGACCACATTGCGGATCCCTTCAAGACAGGACTGCAATCGTGCTGTAAAAAATGTAACATACAAGAGGCTGTGAAAGATCCGGTTTCATTCAACACTGTTTCTACTCCAGTAGAAACTCTTATCCTTCTCTGTACAGCAACCAGTAAGCCCTATATTGAATGAAGGCTTAAAGCAACAAAGCTCCAAGTTTGGCCAAATTAAGATTTGGGTATCAAACTGAAGCCATAAACAATGTCATATTCCCAATCAAATTTGTATTAAGATTACAGAAATGTTATGTTAGTGTAGTATTATAGTTCCATCTCCAGCAGACACTTGGGAAAATATACTCTCATTTGCAGAGTAAAATGTAGTTGGATACAGAAATATTTGAGCTGATTAACAAGCTTCAGTCTGGCAAGGCCCCAGGGCCTGATTGTATATATATAACTTCTACTATGCTGAAGCTTACTGCAGGTCAGATTGGTATGCCTCTTACTCTATTGTTCAATCTATCTCTTAGCGAAGGTAAAATCCCAGATGTCTGGAAAAGAGCCAATATGGTACCAATTCACAAATCCGGTGAAATATCCAATATTAAAAATTATAGACCTATTTCATTGTGCTCTGTGGTGGGCAAGCTGCTGGAGAGGGTTTTTACAATCCAAATCGTAAAGTTTTCATGTGCTGTAGGCCTGATTTTCAATCAGCAATATGGCTTTGTCTCCGACAGGTCATGTACCACCCTCCTCAGTTCAGTCTGCCACACTGGGCTCAATTCTTCTTGAGGTTGGAAAGATCTCCCCCTGATGTTGATATCATCTTTTTAGACTGAAGTAAGGCTTTTGATAAGGTGAGCCACTCTATCCTACTCTCCAAACTGCACAATTATGGTATTTGTGGGCCTTTATGGCATTGGATTTCCTCTTTTCTTACCAATCGTTTCCAAAGAGTTCATTTTAGGGGGGCTTTATCTGGTTGATTCCTGTTCAATCAGGGGTTCCTCAGGGTTCTGTTTCAGGCCCTTTATTTTTTAATTGTTTGTTTTAGATTTGCCTAATTATGTTAGTTCTTTTCTGATGACACCATCCACTATAAGCCTATCCGCTCGAAAGACGACATGGACATCCTGTAGTCTGATCTTATATTTTATCTTGGTGTCAAATCAATAAAATGACTTAACTCTTCTCAAATGTAAAGCTATGAGACTGGCAGGAAGAGGGGTGCTTCTGTAGTCTTATATTCCTGTTCCTACAAAATTTCAAATATTTACCTTGGATGTTGTTGCAATCATTCAAATATGTGGGTGTTATTATTTCTTCTATTTTGAAAGGGGGGAAAAACTATGTTAAGCACATACATCTGGAACCTTAGGCTTTTCGGTTTTTAGGCATTCTTGTCGTGCAATAAGCTGATGTTTTGGTTAAATATATACATCTCTTGTTATCATTGAATATGGTTATCCTGCAATGGCTGCCATTCAAACCGGCATATCAGGGATATGAAAAACAATTAAAAAGAGACGTGGCCATTCATGCATTATGCCACCAGCGGGGAACTACAGTATGAAACTCGTCTTGAAAAGTTATGGTCTACAGTTTTCTTGCAAATAGTTCTTTATCTCAGTTTCAGTTTATTTCACCAACATCATAAATTTAGCAAAACAAGGTACAAGGTAGGGGGATAACCACTAAGAGGCAAGCTCGATAATGTGGGCCACCCTAATATGTTGCAATGAAAAATTTACAACAAAAAATAAAGGAACAGAAATGTGTGATAAACACCGGTCGAGACACGTGAGAGACAGACAGACATGACATGCTGCAGGTTAAGTATAAAGTGTATTTATACACTGTATAGGAAGAGAGATATCAGTATCTTCCACAATGCATTGCTTCATCTGGAAGCCCTTGCACAGGAGGTTTCTGTGAACGCCAGAGCGAAACACTCGCAAAATGACAAGCTTGGATAGCACCGTTCAATTCAGCAGGTTTCATCACCAACGAAATATATCTTGTCATCGCTTATCATATCAAGTGTCTGTATGGCATGTAAGAGGTTGATCATTTTAATTATAATCTCCATCAATGCATGCCATGCAGATACTCTTAAATTTCATCATACCTAGGCAAGGAACGACAGTTTTAAACACACTGTTTTCAAAGATTCCAGTTTATTTTGACAACTGACCGTCTGATATTCAGGACAAAGTTTTAATTAGTTAGACCTTCCAAGTTTTTTTGTAATAGTGTAAAAAACACACTTACTCTTTCCAGTTGGCAGGTCCGAATGTTAAAAGTATGTTTCTTTGTTAGTGCAACAATATTATTCTATTGAATTTTGTTTCATGGTTCTTATTTATCATGGATGGTATGAGCTGTTTCATCCATGTATGATATTATCTCTTTACAATTGTTGTTATTCGATTTGAAATGTATTTTCAATATTTGCGTCTGTAGATATTAGGCCTTCTCAGGTGATAAATTTCCTGCAGGAGCGATCTGTTTAAATATTGTTATCTTTTTAAAAAATTTTGTGATTAGGAATTTACTATGGTGTATGTTTCAATAGATTTTGTATTTAAGAGGTTAGATGGGTTTTTTTTACCATATGACACGATATGGACAATTGTGGGTTGAAGTTGTCGGTTAAATCTTGATACTCACTCATTAATATTGTTTGAATTAGTTTTCATATTATATGAGTTTCGTGGCTGTGTGTTTCTGACTCAAACCCTCTTGCACTTTCCCCTTACTTAATTATTTATGAGTGGCATTAGGTTCGCCTTTGATAGTGACTCATGTCACTCTTTTGGTCTCTCCTCCCGGCCTTCATTGCTGTCTTTTCCTTTGTCTTTTGGCAATGAAGTTTTGATATGTCATCACCCCACACAGCCCTGGTACCCATTATTCTTGATTTTTAATAGTTTTGCTTTAAAGATACATTGGCACATTTGAAAAAGAGTGCGCCCTCAAGAATTTTTCAAATTGATATTTTGGCATGGTGTAAGCTTTTATATACATAATCCCTCACCTGAAATGACGAAGACCAAATCCCGTCCTTAATGGTTAACAGAACGATTTAAATTAATTTCGCCGGCGACATTAATTCAGCAGCGACAAAGGCGTTTAACCACAGAAAACACACCCTTGCATGTTTCCCACTGATGCACCTGTTTGAGCGGTCTGGTGACCTTTGTGTTTTTAATACACTGAGTACGAGTCAATGATATTCAGGTAATATACCCATTTTGTTATTAAGTTTGGAAACTAAAAAGTTGCTACAAATACATGATTCGTTACCCTTATTAATGTCCTATCTGTTTTTGATTATATAGTTTTATGTGAAAACTGGTGCTCGCTATTCTTCACATGGTCTAGACTATCCATTTGCGAGTAATTGAAGAAATTTATATTTGAGAAAATGTGCCAGGCCGCTTTAAATTAATATTGTATTTTAATATTATTGCAATTTTAATGTTTTCTAATTGTTATGTGAGCAAGATACTGCTGATAGCAGCAACTTACTCTTGTGAGCAGATGCTGGCTTAGACACTTCTCTTTGGAGCAAGATATGTATGACAGGCAACTTCCTCTTGTCCGGAGGCAACAACTTGTGTGCAAGATGAAGCAAGATGTTGCTGATGACATCAATTTTCTCTGTGAGCAAGATTGATGAAGTCAACTTACTCTTATGAGCAAGATGTTGTTGATGACAGCAACTTCCTCTTAGAGACGATGTTACTGATAATGATTTACTCTTGTGAGCCAGATGTTGCTGAGGACAACCACTTACTCTTGTGAGCACAAATTGGTGTGGGCCCACTAATGTAGCACCATGATAAAATAACTAATCATGATTCACTATTAAACTAATGCACCTTTTGGAATCTATTGACTGATATTTTTGTTAGCACTCAAGAACAAAGTATTTGAACACATCTGCACCACAGTCTGTGAGTGGTTGTGATTTTAGCCTTATGCAGTTTGGATGCTTAGTACTGCATAACATTTACAATCTCTTATCATTTTTACGTAGTCCCATGTCCTAGAGTCATTTCGTACAAACAGAAACCGTTATACTAATGTATAGAAAAGCTTCAATTTTTTTGTCGCATCAAGTCTCCAGACTTTCACACCGCAATACCTTGCCAAAGTTGAAAACGACAAGCTAAGAGCGTATTTAGAACATCCCCATTTTTCAATGGATTTTCTGATACCCAGAAAGTACAAGTTCAGTTCATGTTAATCCATATTGTTGTGCAGTTGCAAGAAAGTCGAAAGTGCAATAGCTGCCATTTGTCAAAAATTCCCATCAAACCTATTATTATGCAGTCTTTGGTCATTTGCTCTTGACTGGTTTCTTCAAGTGACATAGTTGCCTGAAAAACAATTTTCAAGTGGCTGCTGACTCAAGGAGAGATGAACTAAGAGTTATCCTAATAGACCATTTGCATGAATCCCCGAAACGATCTCATTTGGTCCCATTTCCATCCGGGAACTTGTACCAGAGGTCATGTTTACAAAAAACTTGTTGTTCGGTTCGCGTCGCCAAAAATTGTCCTAAAATACAATACAAAGTACCTTTTGACGTGCAAGTTAATCTAACAAATGTAGAAGAATATCTATGGAACAAAACCATCGGGTCAGCTGTGTTGAAATTCCACGAAAAAATGTGATATTCGATCGTAACTGTGCCTACTGGTCACCTGACGACTATTAAACAATATAGTGCAACGTCACAGAATAGGGTAAGTTTTCCTTTGTATTTTATGTTTACCTCCTACCCGTATGTTTTTAGCCGACTTGAGGCTGTTATCATGTTCCCTCCCGGATGGAATGGGCACCGAATGAGCTGCCATTTCGGGGATCGTGCAAATGGTCTACCTATACGTGGCAGCACATATATCTATCACAACACCATAGCAGCTATTGCACTTAAAACTTCTTGCACTTACACGCACCATACATGCAGCTCTCACTGAACTGTGTCCATGGTAGATGGGCATATTGTAGCTCAGAGTGAGGACAAAAGGCTACGTAGTCTTTGTTAATGTTCAGTACTTTACTCAGTCACTAACACTCTGTCTACCTTAGGTATGTGGACCAGAAGATTACAAAATGCTACATGAAAAAATAACTCATTGGCAGGGTTCGCGCTCGGGCACGTCCGCGTGTCTATGACGCCATAAATCCGATCCTAGACGCATGAAAGGAACCTTAAGCTTGCCTATTGCGTCCATGAAAAAATAAGCGGAAGCAAAGAATTTCAGCTGACTGAAAATAAAACGGTCTTCCGAGTCCCAATGTCACCTATTTTAAAAATGCTCCACAAAATATGTAACAAAAATTAAAACAACTCTTAAACAGATCGCTTAGTTGCAACATAATAATAGCGATCCTCTAACTCAGTAGCTAAGTATTCGGTGAAATCGCTCAACTTTACCTCGATGGCCTCCGGACATCCCAACAGTGCACATGCACGTTGTGAATTACTGAAAATATCAAGCTCTGTTATTTTACAGAATACCATAGCTCACTTTTACATGAAATTCTCTGTGTGGCCTGTATGTGGCATTTGTACAAGCGATTGTCACACATGCGATCTCATTGTGTATATTCACAGTGCATTATGTACGGGGCAACCAGTACCATATTACAGAGTCCCTGTGGACTGGCAGCCAGCTTTCTATGGCGAAGCTAGCAATTCAAATGGGCACAAAGTACATAGTACAGTCTCGCAGTTTATGGTAAACGCTATAGGAATTAAATGAAAGAATACTAAATTTTAGCGATTATTGTAGCTTTATTTTTAAAATTGAATTAAAACTTACTGTTTGGCACCAATTGAGGGTAGAGATTTCTTCCCCTGCAAGCTTCGCAAAAGGTGCAGAATTTGATAACATTTCGGCATATCTGGTGCATTTTGTGCCGTTAAATACATTTGATTCTTGATTTTGTTTCTATCGAGAGTGTTTCTAATAAGTACAATATATTGAGAATGAAATCAGAATCCCAAACCTGATCATTTTTGCCTTTTCCAAAGTCACTTGCGCTGAAGAAATCTATTCTATGCCTGCATGCCCTGGCTGGGCCATGTACTCATCTCTAATTTCTAAAGAGACTTGAGAATTGAGAACTGACTCTAGATGATCACTACAGTACAATGCAAGTAATTCTTGCAATTTGGCAATAAATATGCATTAATTTTTTTAAGGGCATCTAAATTCAACAATTATTAGACAATTTCTGAAACCCTTAAAATTTCTTGTTGGACCCCAAGATTTGGATTTTGCAGGGCTTAAGGGTCCGAGAAAATGAACCGGGACCCTTGAGATTTGGAGGCCAGCGCTAACCCTGATCACAGGCCACAGTCCATAACACCACAAAACAAACCACATGCCAGAGAGTAGCTTGGGTTACAGTTAAGTATTTTCCAGATAGCAGATGATTTCCCATTTTCACTGTTACGAGTGGAGATCCTTAGCTTCTATTGCCTACCTTCATCTACATCACTAAGCTTTGGCTTCTGATAGCGCTTAGAGTCAGCCTGAGGCTGTTCTTCGTCTTCCTCCTCTCCTCCTTCTCCAATCTCCTCCATGTAAGATGCCAGATGATGCTCATGATAGCTACGGCGGTACATGAACTCCTCAGCTACAAGCAAAGTATAGTAGAAAGAGTTATTTTGCTAGTTTAAAAATGTTATTTATCCACGAAATAAACTTACCCATTCTAGAAAATTAGAACTACAACAAGAAAGCCTAAACTATCTTTGCAGCACAATTCAGCAAGGAGCTTCTTAGTTTTACAAAAAAAGGACATTTTTCCCAAAAAATTGGTCTGTGAGGATGCTCTGAATTGGTTGGATCATATCTTTCTCTTTTAGTGGGTTTTAAAAAAAA
>JAMKCH010046648.1:0-11887 GCA_023653785.1 Ophioderma brevispina
GGTTTTATTTTGCATTGCTGCGTGATAAAACATATGCTTTGGTAGAAAACACTATGCATATTCAGTCGATGAAAATTGGTCAATACGGGAATGCAGCCATTTTTAGAAAAAGAACGCCATTTTGGAAAATGGCACCATTTGTTCCAGAATAGTTACCCATAATAAATTTCTATTTTAAACGCCATTGCTCTGGGCTACAAACATGTTTTGGTTGCCAAAACAAACAAACTAAAACACATTTAGTCATCAAAGGCTAAAAAATACCAGAAATGGCAGCCATTTTGGAATGACCGCCATTTTTGTTACACGACAAATCTGCGATGCCATATAGCCAAACAACCTTCTAGAACATGCCCAAACATGTGTGCCAAATTTCATGCTTTTTATCACCAAGTGCACATAATGAACAGATCTACTCGATATAATCAAAATTAACCTTTTAAACAATATTGTCGTTGAGAGCTGGCCTTAACGCAAAGGAATAAAACATACTAGCCGCACGTGAAAACAACATGATCAGAGCATATTATTTTCCCCGGGGCGCTTCTTAGATCGGAACCTATAAAACCACAAGCCCTATTTCAGACAATTTTGATTCCGAATTCTGGAGAATTCATAATTAAAACCAATATTATAGTAATTTGCCAGTAACGGACGGTTAGGCCCGAACGAACCGCTAATTCACTTCAAGCGTAAAACTAAAGCCGGGAATGGACAAAAAAATGATGTGGTAATAATTTGCAAGTGACTTGTATGGCTGGTCAATTAACATGGAATACGGTTTTACTTTTCCGTATCAAAGCAATGCAAAAACCTACGGGACCAAGTATACGTAACTAACCGAAGGAATCAATTTGAGCGTGTGCCCTGTAAAAGTTGAAGAAATGCCACATGCGCTGCGCTAGCCATGCCATATGTGACCGATAGCGCTACAAAAACTAACCATAAGTATGCGGACACGAGGACAGACATTACCGCGGCGGGGAGTTGACCGGGAAAGTGGGCGGAAAACCTAGGAGGGTATATGGTATCATGAGGAAACAAAAATATGATCAGTTTACTAGCATTTCCCAATACTTTCATTTCTCTTCCATGATCAACTGCGGTGCCGCTGCCAGTGGCGCATATCATGTCACCTCGCGACATCAAAGTTGAAATAAGTCTTATGGTAGTCACTTGGATGCCTGCACTCAATATATTATGTCGGAAGTTTTCAGTCATCTCATAGTGAATGGATCTGAACAATCAAGGCCTAACACCGAATGTCTTTTCGCTTCATCCTGTCCATCGCTTATTTTCAATTTCACTTGCTTCTTGCCAAATCCTATAGGTCGGATAGTCTTCAGTTGGACTGGGACGGCAAAGTCAACCACTCGCTGGAAAGGGCCACCATAGGATCCGGGGCAATTATCAATGTTCACAGGGTTTATTTCGTTTGACCCTTCGCCAAACGACATCGATTGGGTCTCTGTACTAAGTTGATCAAATCAAGGAAGCTCCAGTTCGCAAAGAAAACGTTCCAGTGAATGTACGGCAAAGTCAAAAGCACTGAAATGTCACCAACAATTATGATACGGGCATGGATATATTCAATGTTCACACTGGTTTATTGCCGTTTTGGACACTCGCAAAACGACGTCGATTGGGTCTCTGTACTAAGTGATAAAAAATCACGAATCCTACAGGTCGAAAAGAAACGTCTTTGATTGGAATGTGTACGACAGATGTCACGCACACTGAGAATCCAGGCATATTATCAATGTTCACACGAGTTATTTTGTTCACAAATTCGCAAAAACCCGCGCCGAATAGTTCCCTGTATTAAGTATGATCCAGATCAAGAATTCTCCAATTTTGTGCTATATTCCATTGTTTGTATTCCACTAATTAATGTTAGTGTCCAACCAGTCGTGATTCCTCTTGAATAATTTCGATATACGCAGCAAGTTTGTCTTTCTTCAAATCAGCAGTAACATTTTTCAGTGTCGAATCTTCCTCCAAATTCAGCTTTCCGTACCATTAGGGAAAGTATATTGTCAATTTTATAAGACGTATTCTAAACAGTCCACGTTCCTCGCAGAGCCTGAGAAGATAAATTCTTAAACGTATTGCCTTATTTTTCAAACTCGATGAGAGATGGGAATCGTCACTTTCCAATGACTTTTCAAGAAGCTCTCTACACAAACTCGTGTCGGTGTGAAAAAATAAAGTAAACTGAATATTTGATTGGCGAGAAAACACGCACTTCTCCAGAAAAAACCGGGTGTAAAATCACCTGTGTGAGTTTCCTGTTGGAAGGAACAATTGTAGCACGTATTTTCGTGGCCAGACAAACGGCCGCCAAGCACACACGACAGTCTCAAACTGAGGGATTGAACCTCCGACATGGGGTCAAAGCCTCTCACATACGCAGTGCCACCCGATTTAATCTTACCGATATATTGTGGATCTATAAACAATAGGGTTACTAGTTCACCACGTAACCTTTCTTGTTTTTAATTGATACGACTTCCTCAAGACCGGGTGATCATTTTCAAGGTCTAGAAGGTTTTAAAGCCCTGAAATGCTATGTTTAATTATCTTAATTATCTGCAACAGAAAGCAAGAAATTGTTAGAGCCTTCAAGCTTTCGGTATATTCATCACTTGTCATGTGGATTACACACGTGTCAATTACAAATGTATAGGTTCATCGGGCTTCTCTTTAGGCCGCGCACTTAGTAGACACGTATCCCTCGTGATTTTATGTGGTTATTTTAGAGCTCTAAACATAGGCTGGCGTATTTATTAGGCTAAAATATTGAGCTAAACTATTATCGTATTTTTTTACATAATTGTTTAAATCAGTAACAAAATAACATAAATAGTACACTTCCCATCCAATCTTTTCGCCTATTTTCGTTATCATCTAGGGAAGATCTGGTAGGAGTCAAAACCCCCAATAGATAAGAACAAGAAGAAGATTTTGACCTGGGGCGCTGTTTCATATATCGTAAGAGCTATCCATTTTTAGGGTAGTTTATTGTTTAAAATACTAAAATACGCTTTAATGAACACTGCACTGCAATGCACAGTGAAAAATTGCCCCCAAATCGCCTCAGTTTAGGATACATCTAAACCACTGAGAAAGATAAATCACCTTAGATGAGATAACTCAGTTTCCTGCGTTTTGCACAAGTGCGATGATTGGCGCAATCACGCCAATTCAGAGCCCGGACAACTTAATAATGTCTTGACTGTGCGGCAAGTTGTAACATATGCCGATACATTACGTATACATGGGAATCCAACTATGACCAAAAAAATAAGGAAAAAACAAGAAATCAGGATTAGAGGAGTATGAGAACATATTAACTATGAGTTTGAGAAAAATATAACTATTATAGAGGCTAGATTTTCGGTTTGAATAGCACTAAGTTAACCATGCTTTCTTTTGATCTTTTAGATTACTACATTCCGCCATATATCCAATTTTCAAGTCCACAAGGCGATGTGTGACGAGCCGGTCACACCAGGCATTACATAGATGTGATATATACAATTCCAAAGAGGAGGCGATATATGAGCGTAAGTGAATATTTCAAACCAGTAATAAATGTCAATGAAATGCTGACGGATCAAGAAAAGGATTGATTTCAAGAAAATGTAGAATTATTTTTATTCGAACCCGTTTTTTTTTTAAAGTACGATTTCGCCTTTTTCATTCGTTGCACGGTAGTCATTTAAACTGCTTCTCTGCCTCGCTGTAAGAACAACGGGCTAGTCATTAAAATCGTTTGATATTCTTTGGTCCCCTTAAGAGTGTTTGATTTCAATCTTTCGAACTAAGGAACGTTGGTAATATTAGATTTCACCTCTGTTTTGTAACCAATAAAACGTTTTAATTACAGCATTTTTTGAATGGTTACATTTTGGTTAATGGACCGAAAACTTGTTAAATACAGTAGTGGAAGGACTGTAGTGTAAGATCGCGGTGTGCGCTTCAGGATAAAATTGGGATTTTTGCACACAAGTACTTAAGGCATGATAATCCATAAAATTGATGGAATCACTTGCCAAACCCCTTAATGGCCACCAGCTTGGGTTTCAAGGTTATACAGGGGGTCAAAAATTTTTAAAATGTTTGCTGAATGTGTTAAAAAGCACACCAGGGTGTTTGTCTGGTCACAAGGATTCCAAAAAAATGATAATTTACACTATGTATGGCTTATAGTTCCGGAGTTATGAGGTCAAAACTGTAAAAATGGTGAAATGAAAAAGTCATTTGATGTGTTACAGAGCAAAAGTTAAAGTTGCTTTGATTCAGTTAATATGTGGTGCAAATTGTTTCCAAGCTTAAAGGATTGAAGAATAATAGGAAGAACGAATAGTTTGCCTTATCTGTTATGTTAGTTTTCACGTTAGCAACAAAATAGGTCCACAGGGCAATTCAATAAGAATCCAATTAGTGGGCAATAGCTGTTGTTAGCTGTTGACCTTTATTCGCCATTTTAGTTAATAACCAGACTCGTAAGATAGTCAAAACTATTTCCTGTATTGCATTCATGAGCCTCTAAACCAACAATTTGAACCACATTTACAAAAATTGGAGCAACTTTTAATTTTGACCCCCGTACAACCAAAATGGGACTTTTTTTACCATTTTTATGTTTTAATCCCATAATTCCTAAACTATAAGTCACAGGTAGTATAAACTATACCTTTTTGGAATGCCTTTGTAACAGGCGAGACATAATGGTATGCTTTTAACACAATCGGGAAACTTTATTATTATTTTATTTATTACAGGTATTTATAAAGCGACTTACCAAAGACCAAAAGGATGAAACAATAAAAATACCTAATCATAACATAAAAGCATTAAAAATACATATAATAACTAATAACAGAGATAAATCAACATTAAGCATATCATGAAAGAAATTGCTCCTATAAAAATCACCAAAAGATATACACTGTGACAGCCTAAAACTGGAGCACAAACAAGAGGGAAATACTTAATAAAAGCAGCTTAAAATATACAAATGCTGCTGCAGTACAACCATAACAAAAACAATTTATACCTACACTTTCGGGCATAGGTATGTTGTCAGAGTTTTTTAAAATATTGAATATTTTGTGGGCTTCACGCAAATTAGCTAGTAAACTGTTCCATATCTTGGCCCAATAACAGGAAAAAGATTATCACCAAATGATCTTGTAGATTTTGGATGACAAGGCCGAGTGTGGTATGATTCGAACCTAAGAACCTTGGCGACCAGGGTTATATTTACTGATGAGATTTTGTAGATAGACTGGTGAGAAACCGATATACCTAAGTTGTACACATGCACCAAGATCTTAAACTTGATTCTCTGCTCAACAGGCGCCATGCACTCTCGAAGTAAGAGGGGTTGCCGAGATGCGTTGGTTAGCTTGATAAACAAGGCGAGCTGCCCGATTTTGCATTTCTGCAACGATGAATATCGGTGGAAGACAGACCGCCAATCAAAGAATTGCCATAGTCAAGCCGAGGATAGAATTAAAGATCTCACTGGCCTTGCACCAGTATAACTATCAAATATAATACGATTCTGACTAAGGTTGACGTAAATGAAAATTAACTACTCCTTGCCACATAAACTACCATGGTCTTTCATGTGAGGTTATTGTCAACATAATACCACGATTTTTTAATAGAACCAGATGGGGTAATTAACCGAGTCCCTATTTTTCAGATCTAAGTTAGACACAGCATCAGCATGCCTAGGTGAAGCAATTAGAACAGCTTCATTTTTGGCACATTAAAGCTTTAGATTTATTAATAAGCTCCATGATCTTATGAATTTAAAACTTTTACCCCTTTGTCCGTGAAATCAAGCTGGGGGGCCATGCAGTGTGTGGCAAGTGCTTCCACCACAGTTTTTTTTGATTATCAATGTATAAAGTCCTTGTGTCAAAATTGCACAATTTTATCCGGATTTGTTGCACATCACATAAGATCTGTTCACACATCCACCAATAGAGCGTTCAATCAAAGCATTTGTAGCGATGGCGGAAAAGTGACGATCGATAAATAAATGAGAATGAGTTTAAGATTTTTAGTCGCAATATATTTCAAACTTTTAAAGAGCAAATATATTGTTTTTTATTCTGCTGACCTTGTTTTATTAATGGCCAAATACAGAAAAATGCTACAATGGGAAGGAGTACCATTGCCTGATGCAATGGAAGCCATTACTGGACAGCGTGAGATGTCTGCAGAGGCCATCAAGGAATACTATGCGCCGTTGTTGGAATGGCTAAAGAAGACCAACAAAGAATGACGAATACATCGGATGGGGTAAAGAATACAAACGTGATATTCCTCCTTCGCAGACTTTTATGCCACCGTTTTAACATCCATTGAAGCGCACTCCAGTATTTTGTTCAAAATGGGCCGTCTTTTATACTTTATAAAAATTGTACCAGTAGGTCATAAATATTGCCGTCAATTACATGTAGATTTTCAAAATTTTCCCATGCGGTGCATATTGATGTAGGGGTTTAATCCTTGGTCATGTAGAGACTAGGCCTTTGATTGCATTACCAACATCGTGCCAGGTACAAGTTACTGGTACAAAATCGGCTTACTGTAAACTGGTGAATTCAGTTCATAAATAATGGTCAGTACTAATGCCTTGGTTGGCCGGGGACCGGGATGTCAAAGAACACATAATCCGCTTGCGCTATAATCTCCTTTCAAGAATTTACTCTTGGAAGTAGAGATTTAATATCAAATACAATCTTCTTCAGGCATAGGGTAAATCTTACCTGTCGCCTATTAATACAATCATCTTACCGCTCTTGAGGTTAGTTTATTCCGGGTAAAGAACCTGAAGTGCCCCCCCCCCCCCGAGTGAGGTCCCGCTAGGCATGTCAATGTACAAAACAAACTGTGGACCTTGTAGACGAGACTTTTTAGGTGTATTGCTGAAGCCAAATTAACCGAGCGGCCGACTTGCAAAGTGCTCTAGTTTTCGAGTTTACCACCTCCCCTCGGCTACAACAAAACACAACCACTTTTATTGAAGGAAATATAGAGATAGATTTAAGAAAAGATGGTTGTGGTTGAAATATGTGGTGGGCTGGCAGGGATGGATTTCGAGCAGAAAGAAAGAAAAATGCATTATGGCTGCAATTAAGCGAAATTAATTTGTTTATATTTTTTTTAAAGTAAAAATATTATTATCTTTATTTTATGGTATCTTTTTGTGATTGAGGTTTTACATGATAAGGGTTTCAGGTAATACTCGTGTGATGAATGTGATAAAAAAGGGTTTTTTTTTTTTAGGAAAAAGGTGATTTTGGGGCTAAAATTTGGGGCTACAAAAGAGAAAAAAAAGGGATTTGGGGCTCTAAACATTCTAGACCCTTTATATATGTATAAAAAGGAAAAATCTTTAATATAAATGTCGAGATTGATATATTTGCACATGATTAAAAATTTGTTTTGCTAAGAAATAATCATTCTTGATTTTCATAAGTTTTTGAGCTTCAAAAACGTGATTTTTTGTTACCAAAAAAAAACACGCCTACCACCAACGTGTTTGACCACAAACCATCATTTTTGTAAATTATTATTACTATCTTTCGAAGAGACGGGGTTTCGTTTGTTGTAGAGGTGATGGAGGGGTTGTCGGACATTTTGCAGTCCAACCGCTCAAAAAGGATCCGTACAGCACTCAATGGAAAACACAATAAGTAGATGTGTGGTGGGACACTCTGTCACACGAAACACTGTATTCACTATGAGCCTAGTAAAATTTCACTTCCCTTGCACAGTTCGTAGCTTTCATCACCATGTATTTAGAAAATACACCCCTGGTATTGTGGTATGATACATGATACCAGACCACACAAGGTCAGTTCATGTAATTTTTTTGACCTTTTGTTAACCTGGAAAGATGACGAACACGTTGGCATATTTTGACGGTCGCGTTTGTTCATTTTTCATGTTTTGACGCCCTGTATAACCTTACCCCCTTAAAAAGAACATGTTACATCTTTGAGTTTTTTAAACTTTTGAGATGTGGTTTTAAAGGTTTTCTCAAACATAGTGAAAAATTATTCTTTTGCACTTAGTTTTGGGTTAAGCATCATTTATTCTATTTTGGCTATTTTGACTGGTCCTAGTGTTCCTAGCTACCATTGTCCGCGCGTATAGAATTAAGTAATATTATCATTATTTTATATCTATGTCCTCCCCACCTTCTTTCCCTCCTCCACGTATTATCATTATTGCTACTACTGCTACTACCACCATATACTCTACTGCTGTTACCGTGTTAAAGGGCCCAGGAAAGCAATAGAATTCATGTGTTGTGTCAAGTCTACAAGAGCATGAGAGGGACGTCAAGCATTCAATATTTGGATTGGTGAATGACACAATAGTGAAAACTATTGATTTTTCCAGAGAGTAATAGAAAATCTAGGTGACTGGTGTGAACCATTCATGGCAACGACCTTGAAAATCAAATAGTTTCACTAAAAATTGATGTCACTGTAGTGTATTCTTTTTTTGTGGCCTGTTATTGGAATGGAATTGCATTTGAAGATTTGGAGTAGGTTATCATCTCATTTCCGGGACCTTATGCTAATGCTACTACTACAACACTACTACTACTACTACGACTGTCTACAGTTTCACCATTTGATTCTTGTTTTCTTTCTTTCAGATTCTGGGCATGCAAATGTGGCTTCTGATTTTTCCCTTCTGGGAATTACTTTCGGTCTGGCCTTTTCACTTGGTGATCAGTTATTACTTCATTTTAAACTCCTTAGTATAAAATAACAGCCATTAGCAGGACGATTTTATTTTTTTCTTTCGTACGTTTTGTTTTTGTTTATTTCATTTTCACATCACCATAATACACTGAAAATATTAATTATCCCAACCAAGTGTCTTATTTGAACTAATTAAATATTAGTCATTCACATTATTTTTTATAATCCCCAAAATAGTGCTAAAAAGTGTTTTTTTTTTAAAAAAGAATGTTTTTAAAGATTTCGGATTCAATGTCATAATTGCAATAGGTTTCTTCTACAGCTTAAAAATGATGAATTTTAATTACAAATGCGTCAAAAGACTAATTAGCAAATGACTCAATGTGTATTAAATCGTATTTTTTGCTTGAACCAACTAATTCTAGTCTTTTGGCGAGTCTAAAGTCTCTTAATTATTCATTTAATTTGTCATTTGACAACTTAAAATTCGTCAGTCAGTCATTAATTTTTTAATTTAAAGTGCAAATTTGAGGATAATGAAACTATTTGTCATCATGGAAAACACTTTAAAATATGGGAACGTATCTTCCAGCATAGCAAACATGTTCCAGCATTGAAGGACATATATGAATGATAAAACACTGGATTTGCATATGACTATTTTTAAATTAGTCAAATAAGACACTTTTTTGACTAATTAATATTCTCAGTGTATAGTTGCTCAAAAATGTATCTCGAGGAATAAGTTATATAGGATGTTAGAAAGAAGGAGATAGAAGGTCATCCCTTGGGGTCATTCGTGTCATTGTTGCAAATGCTAAAATTTTCTTGTCAACAGAAATAGATCATCAGAATCTGCTCAGAATGATCCTTTTAGAATGGCCCTATATTGACTAATTATATGGTCAGGTCTATATAGACATATTTTCTAGCGCGGACATTTGATTGTAACTCTTAAAATCCTTGAAAATTTGAAACCGAAGAAAGTACGCGGCTATACAACAAAAATTTTATAAAACACCTTCGTTTGAATTTTTAAATAGTTCAGTTGTTAAAAGGTTTTATATCATGATTCGAGATTGCCACGTTTAAATGTTCTTCATTTTAGTATGTCTTCGTGATAAGGACGTTTAGGCTGGCATTTTGAAAGGGAGTTCAACTTTAACACCGGGTTTAAACGAGGGTGAAAAAGTTACCTGGTTTAAACCAGCTCTAAAGTTAGACTTCCTTCAGAATACCAACATTATTGGTGGTTTAAAGGAACACCCTACAACGAATAAATGATACATATTTTTCCATAAAAGTATTATTATACATCAGAGGGTTTCATCTAAAACAAATTATTAACCCTAAAATGACTTCAACCAACTAGTCTGACCTGCGCTATTTAAAAACAGCGATAGTGTATAACGTGTTGTGTCGATAACGGCCGGCACGTTTGCATCATCACCTGACATGAGGAATATATATTATGAAAAGCGTCACTGGTTAAGGTGTATGACGCTAACTGTGCCGTCCGTATTGCCTAACACTATACATATCCATATATGCAATAGCGCGAATTTTCAAATACGCATGGTCACAACAAATCTGTTTAATTCCATTTTTATGTGAGTATAATTCCGTTTTTTTCCATTAAACCATTCGTATGTGTTCAATATATTTTATGCGTATATTATATAAATTATTCTTTGTACAGTTCTTCCTTTACATCAGAAAGTTTTCGATCACGGTGTAGTGTAATACTGCTTAGATATCAATGGCCCATTTTAAGGTAATTGCTGAAAATGTTGTAAATGCTGTTTTCGAAATGGTATGTACTTTAAAATACCGAGAATAGGCAAGATTTAAACTATTTTAACTAGATATAATAGTGGTTCTTGGTTTTGAGGACAAATAAGTGACTATCCCTTTCAAAAGGACTTTACAAACACTACTGCTACCACACTACCTCACTTAAATACACACAGTAGTCTATGGAAAAATGGCAACTTTTGAAGCATGTTACTTTACTTAAACCCCTCCAGAGGAAATATAACAAGATCATGAATATCATCAACCCAAAGTACAAGCTAAAAGTCACCACATAACCGAGTTTTCAAAATATGCTGACCCAACAGGTCTTTTGAGTTACGAATCACCAAACTCGCTACATGTCAGACCGCCCAGCACAAGATCCTCTAGAGTCCACTACTAAGCGGTCAAATCGATGTGAATTGAATGAGCGCGGAGTAAATTGCCTCAAATTAACTGTCCAAGATGCCACTTAGTTTGAGAACACCATACCAGTCTAACCATGTCAATCAGAAATTCCAATCACGTTTCTTTATAACTATAGTGCATCTTCAACATTTTAAAGCAGTGTTCTTTCCAGATGCAGTGCAAGAAAGTAGTCCACCCACGATTTTACCCTTACGGCAACTAGGTGAGTCATGTTGTGGTGGGAAATAATCCTTCGGGATATATCGTCACGAATCTTCCAAACAGGCCAATCGACCAAAAGTCCAATTTCGTAATATCGGCGATTGAAGTTTTCGAGAATTATGACTTGCCATATCTAAATTTGAAACCATTTTAGGAAAAATGATTTTATGGACATTTTTGACATTGAAACGTTCTTCATTTTAGCACGCTTTCCATTCAAGTATCCGTGTTCCTCCGTGTCAAATTTAATTACAAAGTGACTGGTCTGTTTAGCAAAAACTAAAAATGTCCTCTGTTTCTTGTCAAAGTAAACGAATGCCTATTGAGCTGTTTTGGGCTTACTCAAAAAGAGTCGATCGATCGCATCAGGCGGTGGTTTTCACATGTTGACCATACTTTTGCCTGCGGAGCTGAGGGCGCTAGAAATGATTATGCTTTTGTAACTGTTGTTTATAAGGTGGTCATTGTCTCTACAGGCAAAATAATGTTGCCAGTGGAAGATAAGAAAAGAGTAATGATGAGGTTCTACATTTTTACTTTGTATTAGAATTGAATTTAATCAAATATTTATACTCAATGTAAAATAATAATACATCAGCTATATAATACAGTTTAATTTGAAATGAACCTGTAAAGATGGATTTTTACGGGGTTTGTTGGAAGAATTGCTGCCAGAATTTAGCTTGTAAAATTATAGCTTTTTTCTTGTAACTTTATAG
>JAMKCH010046649.1:0-11545 GCA_023653785.1 Ophioderma brevispina
TTCAAAGAAACTAAAAGATAAGATTAATATTCAAAGAAACTAAACAAAAACGCACTAATATAAAGGGTGCTTTCCTAGAGACAACTTTGAAAGATAAGGTCGAGGAAGCAAATATGATCAGGTAAACAAAAAGTAATCGTATCTACAAAATTTAACACGTATATTTAATAATAATAGGCCTAAACACACCTAAATTAACCTTCGCATAGAATTAGTTTTGATGTCAAAAAAATTTAGTAGGTCAAAAAAATTGAGCTAATAACAAAGTTGAGGTACATAACATTAATTTAAAGAGAATATTGTAAACTTCCACAGAAAGAAATTATGCCTACAAAACATATCCATATGTACGTTGTAAGTAATTATATCAGAATTAATCAGTATAGGATTGGTGTGAGTCATCATCCGTCTAGAGATCGGTACCCAGTGACGTAAGTGGAGGGGTATACCCTGAAACTCAGAGTAACGGTTGCCTTTCCAGAGGTCCTATACTTTGTAATTTTATTTTAAGCTCCTCCTGTAATGGGAATTGAGCAACTTCTTAATTCCAAGATAGTCCCACCCTGAAAATAGTTTCCAGTATGATGTTATATTACGTACCCCCCCTCCACTACTCGTAGTGGTTGAGCACTCTCGCTATTTTTGGAAAAGTACAGACAAGTGCTTGAAATGCCTCATAGTCGTGACACCATGGCAGGTATATACATACATGTCTACGGTTAAGACACGACTGTTAGTCATCAATCCTCTGAAGATCGGTACCAGTGATCGTAAGTGCGGGTATACCGTGAACTCAGAGTTAAACGGTTGCCTTTCCAGAGGTCTATAATTTTGTAATTTATGTTAACGCTCTCCCCTGTAATGGGATTGAGCACCTCTAATTACCAAAATGTCACCCTGTTTTATAATACTGTTTCCTATGACTTTATATATATATATATATATATTATAATATTATAATTATATATCTTATATATATATATATATATAATGCAAGAAATGGTGTATTTCCAAACCATACAAGCCCTCTTCGTAGAAAATAGTATATTGCCGTAAGAAATGATACGAACGATGGAGTAGCAATCCTGGCAACCTTTTATTTAGCTTTCGAACGAATGTGTTCTTCATCGAATATCTTAATACAAACCCACACATGCCCACGATAAATAATAATTTTAAAAATACTTTTCCATTTGTTAAAAAGATCCATCTGGTCATAAAAGACTTTCCCGAAAAAAATCACATTTATTATCATTAGACAAATTTAAAAATTTGTTTTAAAATTCCAATGTCACTTGAATTTCAACTAAGACAAAGTACACACATTGTGACAATCCGACCATGACCAACTTTTTAATATTTACACATATTATGATATTAAAAATTCTTTGACAATCATTTTACATATTATTTTTTTCGGGTTGTAGTTCAAACAAAACATACAAGAGCAGCGAAAAACGCTGTAAAAACGTATATTTACATTAAATACATTATATTATGAAATATATTACAATTAACTATTAGTAAAATTTGAAAATTAATAATACAGACTGTCAAAATAATTAGATCTCGTATTCACTCACACCGTACACCCACAATGCAACCCAATGCCACTACCCATCACACAAACACAATACATCCCCGCACAAACATACAACACACTCCATTGTACCTACCTCCTACAACTCGCTCACAAAAAACACACAACAACCCGAGCACACACCCACCCGCCACGCAACACACACCCCAAACCCACACCACACAACATAGCCCAAACACCATACTTTTTCAATACAAAACATTTAAACGCGGTCCAACAACCTGGCTGGGATGGTGATTTTCCTATACCGTGTTGTCCTGCACTTAAGCAGATCCAATGGTTGCGAACCCAAGGTGTATGCCATGTCTTTGCCAGCCCTTGTAGCGAAGCATAGACCTTCTATCAACTTAAAAATGTTTTCTTCTTCTTCCAAAACCACGCGGAGCTGTTCACGCTATCATTGAGGGAAATAAATTTAACTTTGCAAAGCCTCATCATATGAACCTATCGGTCTCCCAAAATGATCCGACAAGCACGCTTTTGAATTATCTCTCTGTATCTCTGATTGGCTTGGTGCTTAGTAAGACGTTCAGTGGTGCCATACAAGGGCAAACATATTCTAATACTGGGTTCGTCGAACATATATTTGGAAACCGAAGACAGATCATCTTACGAGCCCCAAAACGCTTGAGAAAATACAACAATATAGATTCGTTTGGAAGCCTTCTTAATCAATCTCACTAAAAACCCGCCATGAAATCCCCCCTGAAGATTGTTTTGAATTGTTCACATGACCCAAAATTTTACTAGCATCTGTAGTATTTAATTGTCTTTTGCCCTTCATTATAAAATCAAATTTTGGAATTGTGTTTATTTTCCAAAGGACATACATGGCAGATAAATATGACATTTTCCGGGCTTTTGTTGGAAGCATGGTCATTTTTCGATTACACAATACCCCACGCCCCCCCAACTGATTCAAGATATCCTCTTGCAATTGAGATCTATGTGGGTTTTAACATTAATAACTTCTCCAAGGGTTCCAGATGCTGTCGTCCACATACTTCCATTCCACCGCATTTTTGCATCACTAGCCGAATCGTTTTCACACACTCATAAAAATATTATAGCCGCAAATTGGTACCTGTGGATCACCGGCCCCCATATCTAAGGAATGGTGGACTACGTTGCCTCGGGCTTTGCCCTGGATTTTTACGTTTTGAGGCGATCTATAGGACGCTGCAATACAAGGAATTATGGTGTGACGTTACCCCTAAATCAATTAATTTATTATTGGCAATATTTGGTGATCCCTGTCAAAAGCCCTTAGTAAACATCGAATGTCACTAAAGAAGTGGTGTGGAGAAATTGAGCGGGTGGGCGAAGAAGCGAAGGGGGGAAAAAGGTGCGTAACATGATGAAGAAGAGGAAAAAGTCCGGGAGAGCTGGGAATGAATGAAAATTGGGAAAAACAAGGATGGTGGGGTAGTAATGGAGGGAAGGGTAGTCGGGGATTAATCCGCCAGAAGGATGGCGAGGAGGGTTGAGGGAGTGATGCAGGGAATAATAATATGTATGTGATACCGAGAGAATCTTTCGCGTTCCCGGTGAGGTGCTTCTATCTTCTCACTTCCCCCTAAGACTGGGTGTCAACAGATCACCAAATAATGAGTTGTGGAACTGTCAGGTATATCACCAAATGCTTGGCAGTCAATATGGGTCTCAGCAATATCAGCTACGGTCCAATCAGGTCCCAAAACTTCTTTCTCAAAAACTTTCCCAAATAATTTAGTAAGCTGATTGGTCTAATTCATTTTGTCAGTGTTTTTGGCATTTCGGGGGACTTTGGGAATTGGGTGATAGGACGAGCTTCCAAACAGTTGGAAAGTACCCCTTCGTTGTAAACAACATTAAAAATATGAGTCAAAGGCATAACTAATCCCAAAACAAATTCTTTAGTTATCTTAGAAGGAATATCACAACTCGGATGGTTGCTTTTGGAGTCTTTAATCCTATTCAAAACCATACGGACTTCCCTAGGAGGGATAACAGGTGGTGGCAAGCGTGGGCCTGTGATGCTGGGCAAATTAGCAAGATTAATCGTGGCTTGTCATCTTACAACGCTAGCTAAATGTTTTATAATTTCTTTCTGGCACAGTTGTCTGTGGGTCTTTGGAAAGTATTCATATTGAGCACTAGAGTTGCCTGGATTCCTGTAAAGATTTTTTTACTAACTATTGCCATTTCTTAGGTTATTTGTTTTTCAAACCTTCAAGTTTTTCATAATATTGCACTTTTAACTTTTGTGCTTACATATTTCTCTTTGGATTTCATTTCGAAGTTTTTTTATATCTTTGACGACTCCCAGTTTTGTGATGCCTCTATACGATCATTAATTTTTTAGTTTTTAGTCTATCATTAACCATGGCTTATCAGTCTGGTTTGTACTTCACTAGTTTACTGGGAAAAATCAGTTATTTTTCAAGCATGATCTTTTCAAACAATTCGGCTTTTTATCAGCATCATTCGCTGCGTATATCTCGTTTCCATGTCTCATTTATAATCCACCCCACTGACCAAAAAGCAACGTTTCGTCGTCAGTTTCGTCGCGTCGGGCGAATCGGTCAGAGGGTCGCACTACTTTATATAAAGATTTTGGAGCGGGCAATATTATTCTTGGAGAAAGGACAATACCGCAGCAATGTTTACGACTTTTCCCAAGGTCTAATTAATGGATCTTAAAATAGCAGATATATCGGTCACTATTTTGTCAAGAATTGACTCTATCTTCCCTGGTCTGAAAGTGCACAACCTGAATCATATTCATATGTTGTTCGATGGTCGTGGTCTCAAATCATTAAAGAAAAAAGTCGCCCATGATTACAAAAGACAACTTGTTTGGTAGAAACCGCAAAGATGGTTCAATAGTCCGTGAGCAAATGCCGTTGGAAGAAGCAGTCAATCTTACACTTTGGTGGGAAGTAAACGCAAACAACATATAAAATCATTTCTTAAAAAGTTGGTAATGTTTTTTTCACACATCACTTTTCCAAATCATCATTCATCATCCATCAAACATCACATTCATCACACCCATAACACCATCCAGTTCGGATGGAACTTAACTTGACGTGGGACTACTTCACTCTCAAATGTCACGCCCCACAAAGATTGAATTTTACATATGAAACCACGTTGAATATAGTCCATATTCCCAAAAGTTTCGTCATGTCAGGAAATATATAAGAAACAAATACACATACCAGTTTTGTTGTATATGGTCTCATTTGCTTGCTGGCTACTCCATGGTGTATGCATAGTGTCTATGTGAATGACTGTGTCAGTCTCTGGCCAGAAGGGCATTCATTGACAATGAATAGTATGTATGTTTTTGTATGGTTATTATTGAGACGACAGGTTCGTATACAGAATTGAATGTTTTGCATATGCGGATACTGAGCTTGGTGGTGAGTCTCTCCAATGTGCGTGTATTCCGTGGCCTTGATTTTCATGTTGAGTACTCAGTTTTTAGAAGATAAAATTAAATTTATTTAAAATTGTTCTTGATCAACAATATTAAACTAAAATATCTTAACTGTAGTAAGTAATAAATGGTCTTGATTATCTGATCCTTTATTCACACATTAATGCCATTGGGGGGGGGGGAAAAATAAAGAGCTTTTCAATTATTATCCAGAAGTATTCAACTCGTCTGATAACATATTCTTATATTCTTCCTTCTTTTAATTAGTTCGATGCCCATTCGCGATGTCATAAAGTTTATGGTCAGGCATGTTTAAAATGTTTTCCAGTGCGGGTAAGTTCTGGCCTTGGCGTATTATATATTTTTGTTCTGTTTTGGTGGTTGGCAAATCTCGTAGAAATTTGGTGGTGTCGTCTTACCAACGTATTGTTTAGAGCATTTTTAAGCAAGTTATGAGATAGATCATCCATTCCATTTTGCAAATGGATACGATCAGTGATGGAAAATTTGTTCAGTAACCGAAAAAAACTGTTAAATTGTTGCTGTTGTTATAATTTTTTCTTACAGAACATTTCTGGGATGGGACAAGGCAATGAACCCTGTTCTGTTAGCGTGATGTATCTTAAGAGTTTTGGAGTCGTTGCATAGACGAGGAATCTTTCAGGTTCACTACTTCCGGACGGAAAGCACTATTGGCGTTCTCTGGAATATCTTTTAAGTTTGTTTATCCTCGGGAAGGATGGCTCTGTGGCTGTGAGATATGCCATATTACTTAGCCTACTGTCATATGTAAGTACGAGGGTGTACTCGTTTTTTCCAGAGTTTTAATTTGATCTTCTAGAGGGATTGACGATCCATCGATTTTCCCCTCCTCGTTACTAGGATTGAACTTTGGCTTTGTCGTAACCCTCGTTTGTCAAGTGGTCCTCCAAACGCTTAAGAGAATGGCCGTGGTGTCGTCTCATTGAGCAAATGCGCCTAAATACGAAGTGTTTGAACTATATGGTAATGCTGTCAAAAAAATGTTTAGGATAGAAGATGTTGATAATAGGTCACAAATGAGCATCTGTTGGTTTCCTCTGTAGAGTTTGTGGGTTTTAAGGTGCCCATGTTATTCCAGCTACACATCCAAAAAGGGAACTTGCTTAGTTGACGATTCACATGTGAATTTAAGGAAGATGAAAGGTGTTGAGATTATTCTGAAATTGATGAAGACTCTCCTCTGAACTGGTTCCAATAAAAAATATAATCATCAATAAAACGTTTCCAACATACAGGCTGACATTGAGCCGATTCAATCATGCGCTGTTCTAGAGTTGCCCATGAACGTATAAAGCGTATGAAGGGCGCTGGTGGTGACTCCCATAGATGTACCCTCATTTGGATGTAATATTTACATTAAATTCAAAATTTGAGTTTAAGAAGAAACAAGTTTCTAAAAGGCGGATAAGATGATCAGTGGGTGGAACAAATTGGTGCGTGTTTTGAAGTGGGCCTTCTTACAAGCCTGAAGGCCCTCCTTATGAGGGATTTGGTGTAGAGTCACTAACCAGCTGATGACCAATATGGCAGATTGCATTTTTGTGGTAAGATCGGTGAGTTAATATCATTGATCAAGTTGATGAATGCTGTGGTATATTGTGAAATATGAATGTTGTTTAGCCACCAACGGTCGTAAGTGAAGATCGATGAGCTTGGAATTTCCACTGGTGGGGTCAATTTGGTGCCATGACAGATTGGACGGAAGGAACTAACGTGGTTTGGTTGGATTTTGGGGATAAAATACATGACTGGGGTATTGCCGGTTTTATTTTTTTAGATATTGTTTTGTTTCATATCCGAATAAGCTGATTCATGTATCGCCTTCTGATTTTTTTTTTTTGATGTGTTGTTTAATTGGATCTCTCCCGGTGTCGAATCTGATATGTGATGTATTCAGTAAATGTTCTTCTGTCCCCTTTTCAATTAAATCATTTCTATTCATTGAATCACTACAATATATATACAATACAATAACAAACGGCATTTTGATTAGCGCCTTACCAAAACAAGGTCAAAGCGCTTTGCAAATAGAGAGTAATCCGATTTAGCCTAAACATAGTAATACAACAGATTGTAAATATGAACCATGAGATAAGTACTTAACATCAACTATAAAATAAAAAAGAAAACAGCTGCCCAATTAATACATGTGAGGCAATACAAAAAAAAATAAGTCAGCACGATCACTCTTTGGTAAATAGGATGAAATTTTAGAGCTTTCTTAAAAGTAACAATGGAGGCTTGGAGTGGCGAACAGATATAGGCAAAGAGTTTCCAGAGGTCTAATAGGTAAGGGCCGCATTGCCTGAAGCCCTGTCACCCCACTGACCTTTTTTGTATGAGGAACAGTGAGGAGCGCCTTGTCATCGCAGATCGCAATCCTTGGCCTGCCAGGAATATAGAAAGAGAGGGTATTCGGACAAGTAAGATGGCAATTGTCCCGAAATGCCCTGTAAGTAAGAAGCAAAGCTTAAAGACCGCGCCCACTAATTGGTACCATTGACTATTTAAGGAGTGTTGTGGCTGGTGTCTTCTATCAGATCTGAACACCAACCTGGCTGGCTGCTCTAATTCTGCAAATCTGAAGTTTACGGTCCCCTCCGATTCTGGCCTCTGCCGACATTCCATACAAAAGTGCATTGGCATAGTCATTGCCGAGATAAAAGTCAGTGAACGGACGACATGATGACAACTCTCGAATGTGATAAAACGGCGGATCCGGTAAATATTTCGAAGGTAGAAGTTAACAGACTTAATGATGACCTTGACATGTTCAGTCATAAGACATTGTCTGATTCAAACACCAGACACCAAGGTTCTATAATGCCGAGGACTGGGGCACTCCACTGTCCCGACCCTGAAGGTAATATCTTTGAGGCGACTTTGTTAATAGGATGACCAGGCGATGAAAAAATCTGTCTTTCAATCATTAATTTGAGTTTGTTACAACAGCGCATCCACTCACTGATTTCATCAATACAAAGAGAGAGTCTTTTGACAGCATGTTTGGCATCACCATCATCTTGGGATCAAATGTCAAATAGAGCTTCACCTCACAGCATACATGTCGTCGCCCACATCACATACTGTCTATACTGACATTTTTTACTTTTTGAGATATTTTTGCATATGTACTTGTAATGTTCTTGTCTATACATGCACAAAGTTATAATCTTGAAAGTGACCTAAATAGTGAGATATTAATTAAGAATTTTGATCATTAAGCTCAAAACGGCATATCGCGATTTCACATAACTGTCGTTATGATTTCATTTACACGTATTTCAATAGTGTTAATTAACGCTGTGTCCAACAAGCGTGTTACATACGTACGCTTTTCACATACAGATCTATGTTCGTCGTATCTCTTCGTGCGTGAACATTTCGTGTTTCACATACTGATCTATCTGACCGCATTGAAATATAACCGGTGGAATTAGCGTCGTATGTGAAAAATACGATTTTTTTTTGCTTTCACATACAGACTTATGACTTTGTAGCTTTATTTCGGAATACAATTGCACTTTTCACAAACCCTCAGAGGTTAAAAACTTACAATCAGAAGTTTTTCTTCTTCTCTTCATAATGGAAAATTAAAAGTAATTTTAATGTTGAATTCCATTCAGTACAACCTGGAAATCACTCCCGGTAGAATTTCTGGAGATATTCGCGAAAACGGCATTTCGTCAGAAAACAGTAGTGTGGATTGGGCGACGATGTGGGTAAGCAATATTGTGCTTCCGGCTGATTGATGCGCATACAGTATGTGTCATTAAGGAAAAGAGAGGCCCGACCACAGAACCCTAGAAGACCGAAGGAGATCAATGACTTGTTTTGAAATTGCATCCCCAGGCCGCACACTAAAAGAGCGGTACTGCAGTAAGACCCGATCCACTGTAAGCAGTACTTTAATTTTTGAAAGTGATCACGTACCCTATCCAAAATAATGGCATGATCAACAGTATCAAAATGCAGAAAGATCTAGCGCACAATATCAACTCAACTGCCTTACTGTTGTGAATTGCTTGAGGATATCGGTCTTGCCAGCATAAGTGCCGTTTTCAGTGCTGTGTCTTCTTGTAAGCTGACTGAAACTCTCATTTAAGTCATTTGACACAAGATGATCCTTTATCTGGGCGCTCACTATTTTCTCCATGAACTTAGACATACAGCTAATATTAGACACAGGGCGATAGTTTTTGAGCACCTCTTGTCTAGGAAGGCTTTTTGAGAATGGGTGTCACTGCAGCTTCCCGCGCTTAGCTGGGAAAAAACCAGTGCGGATAGACTTTGTTCATGACAGTTGTTAATGGGCTAGCCCTAGTTGCAAACATCTCCTTAGTACACAATGGAATGGTGTCTAAGGAACAATGATTTTGATGGATTTACATAATCACCTTGGTTACCTCTTCAACAGTGACTGGATTAAACCTCATTTATTGGAACGGTCTCATCAAGTATTGTCCCCCGCGTGGATCATCATTCGAGTTGGACCTGTATAATTATCAAGGTTCCGTCTGATTTTGTATACCTGGCAATGAGCTACTTAGTTCAGTAGCTTAATTACAGTTGGAAGTTGTTTATTTTGGGTTTCAGAAGCTTATTCCAGATAGCAAACCATGGTTTTTGTTGTTAGCATTTTCTAATTGTTCTCTGTAATTAACCTCCTTAGCAATGATGAATGATTTTACCAGTCACTGCTTATTGTACAGTGTAAGCATCCAGATCGACAACTATGTTCTTTTCTAGTTTTTTTTTAACCCATTAAATATATATATTTATATATATATAATATAATATATATATATTATATATAGTCAGGCAATACTTACGACAGACAAACATAGTGGGATTGTAATCTGACTTCAATATTTTGAAATATGAGTGGTGCTGAATTAAGTTTGACAAATATTAAGGGATATGTGTTATACGGGTCATATTTCAAGTGTTTAGATTGTGTAAGAGTGTATACCCAATTCCCCAGAACTTAATAATTTTGTAGTTGCCCATCTAAAATGACAGGCTTAACCAGTGAACAAAATACGTTTCAAGGTCTACTGGGGTAAATAATTAGTATAGTTCTATCCTTCAAAATGGTTTAAAAGTCTTTGTATTATCAAAAATTAACAAAAATATGATCCATAGGTTAAGTTTACAAGTTAAAAACGTAACATTGACATGATTTGGCGTACATGGTCCTATTCCCAATAATGACCCATGGGAAGATAGTATAAATCGGTTTCTCTTCTGGTGTATCAGAGAGATTTGGAAGTACTTGATGAACATCATCTGAAGCAATTACCACGGGATGACCTTGAAACTTTAATTAGGCGTTGTCGGGCTGTAAAATTTAAAAATGGCAACTCTATCTTACTTTAATCCTAACGATCTACTTTATACATTGGTACAGGTTTTAATACAACGCGAACATTTTTTTAATAATTTTTACCTTTGTATTCACAAACCTTTCCTGCACACCATATTTTATGACAGTGCGATTATTGAATGTGGCCACAATCATTTTTGAACCCGGAATTTCAAGTAGCTTAAAAAAAAACTACTGAATTTTTCCTTCCCACTTTTTTACACGATCTCAAAGCACCCAAATAAATGTAGGTAATTATTACAGAAAGTATACAATTTAATGAATTTACACGGAGTATACGTGTTTGATGAACAATTTCCCAGAGAATCCTATTGATATCACTTGAAAGAAAGCATGCCAACGCAAAAGAATATTCATTATTGCCATGATTACAACACTAGTAAGTTAAAGCAAGCCATAATTTTTATGTTACTACTTTCACTTGTACAGGTATAACCTTGCACACAAAAAATATAGGCTATGATGTCTTTTGATTGTTCCTCGTGTTTCAAAACTGAAACATTTTCTTTGAAAGAGTAAAGCTTATGTTTTGCCAAATATAACAAGGACTTTAAACTAAAATCGGTTCAAAACAGTTCTAAGAAGCTTTAAAAAAAAGTCACCGAAACGATTGGAAACATGCAATACACGGGTCATTGGAGAAACTCCACAAAGGAGAATATTGTTGATATAAATAGAATAAAAAATCAAGCCCTAATCACGTTGACGAAGGCAACCGTCACAGTAATCTGAATTTGATGGTGATGACTGAATTCAAATGAATTTTAACTCCTAATTTTACATAAATATACGATATACTATTGGCGACATTTATGCATTGTTTTATACAAAGTTTGCTTATGTACTACAAACGGTATGAACTCCTTTGTTGCTTAGTCCTAATTTCTATTGGGGATCGGAGACCAATCCCATTGTGACCGATTAGAAGTGTTTGGATAGTCGCCGGACTCATAGTCAATCTACAAGGTAACGAATAGGACACTCGATTCATTTGCTAGTTGGTTTTTTACCTAAAAATTGCAACAGAAACAATTTTGTTTATCAATAAAGAGGGAGAACATGTAAAAAATTGGTGTAGTCCCTAATTGTTTTG
>JAMKCH010046650.1:0-11534 GCA_023653785.1 Ophioderma brevispina
TCTTTCTCCTCTTCTTCCTTTCTGTCAATAAACTACCTCTTTCCTACAGCTGTAAAAGGTAACTTATTATAATCTACAGAACTTATCCTTCACTAGAAGCTATTTCCCTGCAATTTTCAAATATTTTTTCGAAACACTGATAGTGTCCTTAAGTGCCCATGTAGCTAAGAGAGTGTTTAAGGGGGATCTTGACCTTGTTTTCCCTGATGTGTTTTGGCTGGGATGAATAGTTTTGATATCCATCGTTTGATGATGATAACTGAGTAATCATTGTGATTATAAACATTGAAGTATACGCTTCAATATTGCCTTTGATAACATAAGTTTTTTACTTTCTTTCTCAAAACAGACAAACAAAACATGTTTGCTGTGAAGCCTAATTAAAAGTTATCTTGATGACATGAATGCTGCAGTCCTAAAAAAAATATTGCATGAAAGTGAAACCAACTCCTTTGCACAATGTAATGTTGATAGGACACTTCTCACGAACATGTGCCTCAGTGGTACCACTTGCTTGATTGAAGGAAGGATGTATTTTAATAATTAAGAATTATGTCCCTGTTTTTCATGTAAAATATAGCCTATTTCAGATATGTATTATTGGATATTGTTTGCGGGATTGTGGTAGTTGGCATTGTAATTTGCTTCTTGTCCAACCACCATGCGGCCAAGTACGGCGGGGGTGGTGTGGGGGGGGGGGTTGTTGCAAATATGATTAGTCTACAAGCCCCAGGAAGGTTAATATGATAAAATAGTTTGTTTTTGCAATTTTCGTAAAGTTATGCACTCGTCCGTTTTTGAGTCCATTATGGGTCAAATTTGTCGACAATCCAATAAGGAATTGATACTCAACATTGGTTGGGTTATTAAAATCATTTACCCCACACCAAAATGCACAAGACGTGTATAGATGACCTCTGGAGTCACAGGTCATCCTCGTCCTAGTCTATCCTATGTTTCTGACTAAGTTTTATCTGCGAAAGATACAGTAGAGATAAATAATATCTAAAGGGGATCTAAAGGAAGTTTCTCCTGCAAAAATTATGATAAACTACTTCTAACAGGTAGATATTTCTGTTAGCAATATCCTGGGGGCTCCTGTTTTGTTAACGTTTGGGGTGGTGATCATTGAAGATGACAGCCATGTGTGCTGCCTTAAAAGATCTTTAACACTTCAAATTGGCATATATCTTTATAATTAAGTATAAATGATGACATACTACTTCTTAAAAAAATTAGCTATATTAAATTGCGCATGTGGCAATACAGTATGGTCTCTTATATGTTATGACCATACAGAACTCACATCTGACCTTCATTTTGTAAACACGCTTAAAAATCAAGCTCATACTTTACTTTGTTTTGTTGAATAACTTAAAAATTAAGATGGCATTCCAATATTAATCCCTTCTAAGATTATTACAATACAAATTTTGCGATTGTGTAAATATATTTATTAAATCTTTCAAAACTTATGAAGGGTAAAACTATGATGACACTATCATATATGTCTTTGACAATTACAATCTGCAATAGCAGACACTTTTTTATTGTCACCATGCTTCAAGATGGCATCAATATGGTCCACCTTCCAAGATCTTTCCCAACTTGAAATTGCCATATATTTATTGAACACTGTATGTTTTTACCATAAGAAACATATCTGGCAGTTTTGCCTGGTTAGCATGCTCACATTTAATCATGACGGGCCACATGGACCATTTCTAAAGACCTTAAACCTAGAAATGGCTATTTATTATCTGTGATATATTTAGTTATATCATCCAAACCTTACGATATAATATACATTTAAGTATGAGGAATACGTCTTTTGAACTTAAACAACTCTTGCCTGCCATGTTTATTTGTTAACTTGCCATAAAATTATGGCGCATATGGTCACCGCAGATTTTTGAAATCTATAAATTGCCATGTATTCCTACTATATATTTGGGCCCACTATGCTTGGAAATTTAAACATGTTAACAACAATGGCATATATATTTGTTTATGGCAAAAATATTAATCAACTCCTACCTTATTTCCATTTTGTCATAAATTGTTTGATGTATGTAACTAATACATTTTAATATGACAATTTTCACAATGTTCCTTAAATCTTCTAAAAAGGTGGCCATAATGCGCCATCTTGCTTGAACTTTAAGCATGTTTCCCTTATGTCATTTTTTATACCCCACAACACGAAGGGTGGTTACCACCCGCCTTCACTTTCCCTGTTGAACATCCGCCGATTCCTCAAATTCGGTATTACAAAGAGAGCTTAGCGTTCTCTTTCCAGTGATATCAAAAGAGTACAAAACATTTACATAAAGACGTCACTATGACGCCATACGGTAAAGGAGTATGAAATAAAATGTTGCTGAAAATTGAGTTTTGCAATTTTCTTACATACTAAACATATCACTAGATTGCTATGTGTACATAAACTAACCAGTTTCATATGTTAGAAAAAACCACATGAACATCGTGATCGGATATCCCTAATTTTTTTGGTTGAAACAAATAATGGTCCCCTATTCTGCACTATGTCTTTGGAAATTAGCAGTTATGCTGACATAGCAGTTATGATAGGCATGTTGGTACTGATTTTTGTATCAATGATAAAGAAGACACCTAGCTATCCCTTGGTACCCCACTCAAGGCGGTAATATTTACTCCCTGGCATCGTTACTGTAGTAGTCATGTTGGGTACTTCTCTTACGAATGGGTTGTTGCTTGCCACCCCTCCATCATTTTGGGATCACATTGTAGCTTATACCCCGGTGGGTGGGTGTGTTTGCATAAAAGAAGCATAACATGTCAATTGACACTTCATTTAATCATCAAAGAAATAGAAGGGGTTGGTAAAAACTCGGGGGACTAAGGGTACAGGAAACAAAAATGCAAGGTATGGATTGTAATGGTCAAGGCATATATCGCCCCAATACCTTAATTTGGTTGGCTTAAGATCTTTGAAGGCGGCCATATCCACACGGTCGGACTTAAGTCACTTAATACCGGTTATTAAACTCTGGTCGGTATTAACGTCCGACTTAAAGTTGCCGTGTAGACGCGCACTGCATTCGGGTTTAAATCCTGTCGGTATTACTAACGGACTTAAATTTGGTCGTGGGGACGCGTTATTAACGGTATTAACGCTTAGATCCGACATAACTTAAGTCCGATAAGCTAAATACCGGTTACTAGCTGACAGTAAGTGGTACTATGGCAAAATGGTTCGAGTGTTTGTACCAAACTTCACCAAAGAAGGTTAGAATAATGATTAAAATTGGAAAGAAACATGTGAAAACATCTTCACTTATCGAAATATGTTTTTACTGCATGCACCAGGAACTAAACAAGGAATAATAAGGAATTTAAATGGTTTAATTAATGGCAAAGGGTGAAGGGAAGACCAGAAAGGGGAGGGAGGGGTGATAGTGGGAATGGGGAGGGCGGGAAGGAGGGAACGGGCGAGGGAGGGGAAGGGGAGGGAGGAGAGGGGAGGGAGGGGAATGGGGAAGGGGAATGGGCAAGGGGAGGGAGAGGAGGGAAGGGGGAAGGGAATGGAGAGGAGGGAGGGAAGGGGGAATGGGGGGAGGGCGGATGAAAGGGGATTGGGGAGGGAGATGGGGAAAGGGGAATGCGATGAGAGCCGGGGAAGTTGAAGGGGGAGGGGGAATGAGGAGGGGAATGGGGAACTCAAGCGTGCATAAAATATGCAAAAAATCACGGCCGAAATAACTGCAATAAGGAGAAACTTTCTGAAAATGCAATGCAACAACTGAGGAAATGTGAAATAATAAATAAATACAGTGAATAGGTAGCAGAGCATGGTATAAACCTAAGATAAATGCATATAAAATATAAACGCTTGAATGAATGCATTGAAGGAAAGAATTAATGAATGGCTAGGATAAAGGCATAAATTCCAACTACTTTATATTAATGAATAAATAAATAAAATAACCAGAAAGGAAGGAAAGAGGAAAGGGAAGAAGGGGAAGGGGAAGGGAAAAGGGAAGGGAAGGGGAAGGGAGGGAGAAGGGAAGGGGAGGGGGTAGGTGAGGGGATGGGAGGGGGAAGAAGGGAAGGAGAAGAGAGGAGAGGAGGAGGGGAGGGGAAAGTGAAAAATGAATAGAGGGGAAGGGGAGGGAAGGGAGAGGGGAGGGGGAAGGGGAGGCGGAAGTGGAGATGAAGGGGAGGGAGGTTTAGAGAGGATGGGGAGGGGGGGGGAGGGAGAAGGTGAAGGGGTGGGAAAGGGGAGGAGAGGGGAGGGGAGGGGGAGGGCGAGGGAAAAATTTACTAAGTGAAATTGCTGAAGAATTCGCATGTTGAACATGAAGATAATGTTTGCCCTAAATACGTAAAAATGCACTTATATTGTAAGCTTTATTCCTGTAAATTATAACACCATAATTAACAACATTTTTTTTTTTTTGCAGACAATTTTATTGTTTCAACCCTTCATCAATAATATGTGTATAACGCACAAATTGCACTCCATATGCTACACAGTAATGTTAAATCACCAGATTTCCAGGTGCTATATCGCGGCCAATGGCGGAATGATACGCAGCACATGGGACTGTGGCATAATTTTGTCGATTGCTACTACCACACAATTTTTAATAAAATATTAAATTTTTTCTTCAAATACAAGAAATATTCAAACAAGTGCATGATTTTGATTGATCAGTACGTGACCCTCATGTCTGCGCGCCAGTGCGTACCAGATCTTCAAATGGGGGGGGGGGGGGGCTGAAGGGGTGCCAAGGCTTTTTGAGGGGGCAAATTTAGGTCTTCTCCATAGGACTGTACAAAAAGTCAGTTCATTTGGGGGGCTTGAAGGGGGGCAAGGGTTTGTTTGGGGGCGGCGCCCCCCCTGGTTACGCCCTGTGCCCGCCACAAAATGGGCCGCTGGGGAAGTTCCGGGCAAGTTGTTTCAGTCGCCACTATTCAATTACGTGCGAGACGGCTATCCATGTATAGAGGTCCAGGGTTTAGAAACATGTGGACAGAATGCCGAGCTGGCTTTCCATCATCTGGGACGTAAACGAGTAATAGCCTCTATTCAAGTTGTGGCACGGATGTTGTAGATTTGCAATGGATGGGCAAAGATTAATTTTCCCCCGAATCATTGGCGTATCCAGGATTTTGGAAAACAATAATGTAGGATTTGGGAAACGTTTAATATACTCGCTCGCTTGCCGGCTGACTTATTTCTTTGGTCGCCAAAATGAGACGGTCAGCCTCTGCATGCTGTAAATCATAACATAACAACACCAATTCTCCCTGGCTTGGCTATCTCTTCTCTTTACTCTTCTCCCTGTTCCTGCCCCCCTTTTCATGCCCTGCCTTCCAAGATGTCTCCCCATTTTTCCAAGGATGCCAGAGTCGCCCACTTCGCTCACCCCCGACTAAACCACTGCTTCCGTGTTTTACTTCAGCAAACACGAAAATGCCACCGTTAGTTCCGATAGACCGCAGTCCACACGTAACTTTACTAATATCGGTATTAAAGTTACGACCGGACTGAACCCTGTCTTCGTCGCCTTAAATCGTTCGGGACTTAAGCCAAGTTAGGGCCGATAGAGTAACCCGACGCGCGTCACACGGCAAATTATATCCAACACTAAAAACCGATCAATTTAGGTCCGGTATTAAGTGGACGTATGTTCGACCGCATGTGGAGGCGATTACAATAGGGGCCATAGGCCGTGAGGGGACATTCGTGGGATTTGTTTTTTTATCCGTGCGGACTTAGTTAATTCCGGTAATAACTACACGTGTGGACACGACATATAGGCTGCCATTCTGAAAATGTGAGAAGCTTAAAATGTAGTAATGGTCAAAGACCTGATCTTATCTTTTCATTACATGTTTGTTAAATTTTGGGAAGGGAACCTACGAATTAGTTGGAAGGAAACCTCTGTATATAGGTACTACACTATTTCCCAGACCTGTATCGTGGCAAGACAAAATCTATTTTGGCGGCCATATTGAATTAAAGATGCTGCACAACCAAATGATCCAATGTTGTTTCATCAAATGTTCTTAATAGATTCCTTGCCCCTGAAAATGATATAGGACCAGAATTTTGCCTCTAAGGAGTCTCAGAGGCCAAAGATATAGACAAAAATTGAGTTGAAATGGGCGGCCCATTTTGAAAAATTGGTGGATATCAAGAAATCCTACCAGCAATTTCTTGGAAAAGGTAAATATCAATTCAGGCGGGTCTTCCAAACCAAATGATGGCACTCTACGGGGGCACCCCCGGCTAATGGACTATGAAGTATTTGGTGTGTGTTGAAATAGCCCAATTTATACCCTTGGCGGCAATCTTGATTGACCCACTTTAAACTTTGAAAAAAAAATGGAAAACATAAGATAATCTTAAAATAGATAGACATCCAAATGATGTGAAAATAATGTGAAAAATTTGCTTTTAACAAAATTTATGCCACGAAATTACATCACAGCACTGCAATAGTTTTTTTTTTAAAACTTTAGTTTACTGAAACATTGTGGAAAGAATTTCGTCCAGACGAGGAAGAACCACCTGGAAGGAGCGGTAACCTGCAGAACTGGACCAGAAACTAGCAGAAGAGCAGTTCATGCTAATCTTGAAGGCATATAATTTGATGAAACGCTTCGCAAACTAACAGGTGTGTGCAACAGTCTCAAAGTATCTTATTGAGAGGAAGTGTCTGTTTTGAATGAAGTATAGTTTTGATTGAGATATTGATTAATGATAGGCCGGGGTTTGTTTCATATCAGCAAACTTAGGCCAGTGGCGGCAGACAGAACGGGGGTGTGAGGGTTGGTGAATGGTGGGGGTGGGGGGGGGGGGGGGTAGGGGACGGGGTATGGCGAACTAACTTTCAATAGATAATTTTTAAATTGTGGCCAGCATCACCGAGCGGTGTTAAATAAAAATTTCCAACACCCAAAAACTAACACCAGATGCTTGACACCGGACTCTTGGCTGTTAAAATGTTCATACCTCCAGTTTCCATTGGGGGCACCCGTGGTGTTTTAAAAAATAATAAAATAGTAAAAAAACATTTTTAAAAAATTAAAAACACCCAAACAGTGTCATATCATACTTTGTAACACCAAAATTGGTGTCATATAAAGTTAGTTAACATGTGTTAATTAAACACCGAAATGATGGTTAAAATAGCACCAGTGGGTGCAGGTTCACTATTGATTCTAGAAGGGTGTTAACTTTAACATCCTGGGTGGAAAGTTAACACCTCGGTTTGTGCCGTGCACAATTTTGTGGCCGTCTCTATAGCTAATATAAAAGCGAACATTAACTTTCTTATTTCATCTCTCGTTCCCTTCACATAAAAATACATCTAACAAAAACATTTTAAAAAAGCATTAACCAAAGAACAAAACGGCACCACAAAAGCACTTACGGCGTACAGTCTTCATTCTGCAGTATTGATGTGTTGAAAAAGCTTTTTGTACTTGTTAATAATATGTATAAATTAACAATTACATTCACATTTTCAGATAACTAACATTTTTTTCAATAGGGAAGAAAACAATCCGGGGTGAGTAGAGTACATCAGCCGCAACTTTTAACATTTAAGTACCCTTGAAATATGCCTTGCAAGTATTTCCATTTATTCTTGAGTTAATTCAGACGTGGTTTGATTTCTTTCAGGTTTAAACTGAGTGAAAATCTGATTGAACTAGGCAGAGCATACTGTAAAATTGACTTTGTTCAAAACGGTTTTTAGGAAACGTAATTAATTGGAAAAGCTGCGTCGAGTGGATTCACAAGTATATTACTGTTCTAGTCCAGCCGGTAAGTGGCACTTAATTTTACATATTGACCGAGTCGTTATTACTCCAGATGAAGAGGAGAGGCGTACGTATTCAGCGACACCAAGTTGAAAAGTCGCCCTCTTGTGACAACAGAACTTTAGGCCAATGAGTTGTCAGGACGGTCTTAATATTCGAATATTTTGCAAGTGAAATCAATCCTTCTTAAAATGCCCCTTGCTGTAACCAAACAATGATATAAATTGCAGTAGTCTCGGTCAGAAAAAAGCAACTTATACGGCGTAAGATGAGTTTTTGCGACCATGACCATTGGAACGAACGACGCGTTGGTACTATATAAAACAAAAACAATTTTACTTTTTTTAACAATTATAATTTTTGTTTGGCCAAAACAAAAAATATAAATATTAGAGCCATCAATAAACGGTTTAACCGAAGTGAGCTTAACTGTCACCAAAACAATCTGCAAAGTCGTTCTTGAATACTATATGCAAAGGCTCCATATTTTGGATACAAAAAGGTTGCGTAATGTACTTTCGAATCTTGCAACATCGGGCGGCCGCCAATGTATAGTTCGTCTTCCATTGGAATTAGATTTATTCCTCAATTTCCTATGATGTCATTGCGAAAGAAAAGAAGAACAGAATGTAAGTTAAGTACGTTCTGTTTAAAGTTAAAAGGCTAATATGCCTTATTTGGGCATTAATTTCACCATGTTTCACCATTACTATACTGAGTGTGTAGGCAATGTGGAGGCAAGTTCAATCCTTTTTCCTAAACTGAACTCACATCAAAACATGGGGAGCAGCAATGAATCTAGACTACTCTGTAGTCCAATTGTGTGTGTTTTTTTTTTTACTTTAATTTTTTCTAATGTGTGTGTGTGTGTGTGGTTTTTTTTTGTGTTTTTACTAATCTTTTTCCCCAGTAGGCTTTTTCCCCAGTAGGTCTATCGCAAAGAGGGAATGATAAAAAAAGGAGGGTAGAGGCTCGATTAAACTACTAACCGTTGAGAATTTCCCCATTTTATCATGCAGGTCAATTGAGGCCGCGATTTGATAACTACTCCCGTTTATTTTCACTTCACCATCCGGGCGGGCATACAATTTTTCTGAGTGGGAGTGGTCACTGAACTCGCGATCACAAACCGTAGCGGGATCATAAAGGGAGCCATCTTTGGACTGGTTATAGTAGTATAAAAAAGCCGGTGTGAAGAGATATAGTCCGGCGGGGGGGTCTAAGTCCGGGGCTCCATATAATAGACGATAACGGAATTAAAGCGTGATGAAACTAATGTTGCGTAAAGAGTCAACTGAATTCGATTACCATTGTTCACCATTGTTCCCGGACTATGAAGTACACCGGACAATGTTTGTTACTTCTCCAACGGTTATGTGTAAAACAGTGCCCTCTCTACATGAGCGTCACTGGGAGATCTTTTTGTGGTATAATGCCATTGTCATAATAAGGGATCTAGGCCTAATTAAGCGTAGTTAACGGTTCGTGAATTGCGTCACGATATTAGGAAAATAGAAGAAAGAAAAATGACAATAATAATAATAGATAATTGATTATAATACTGGGTTTAAATAAGTGGGACAGCACACAAAATAAATGTAAAAAAAATGCAAAAATCGACTATTAGCCTAGTCTAAACTGGATCACCCTCACACGTCAATCGAATGTTTTCCCCGTATTTAATCCTCATTATTAGCTCTCGTTACTACAACTCTGACAACTGGGCACCAAACTAGCTGGCATGCACCTAAATCACTAAGAGTTGGTTCCTTGATGTATTTGAGGCATTTTTAATCGATTTGAAATAGGAAGAGGGTTCATTATTTGTGTCTAAAGATGTGCACTACTTTTATGTCCTTGTCTTTTTTAAACAAGTTATTTGAGATTTTAAAGGGACATTCGCCGGAAGGACCGAAGGAGGCCCGTCGATAATCTCATTGTTATAGTTTACCAGCCAATTTTGGTGTTGGTGTTGACACTTTATAATGTAGCAATGGTGTTTTTATCCCCAAAATTCACTTGTATCAAGAAAAAATGATTAAACTCGATAAACTTCAGGGGGTATGCGCTCTGGAAAAAAAGCAAGTTAGAGCATGCATCCATTTCTATGACCATTTATTACTTACATGGAGAAAGGCCCCTCAGGAGGAAACAGGACTAAGATGTTGCATAGCTGCTATTTGTACGAAGCTGTAAGTGATGCCTAGATAGACCTTTTGTCCTTCCATTAGGTATAAAGAGATACATTAAGGCAAGGCTTATAACAATAACCCAATATCTATAGCTTATGCTGCTACGATTAGGATTAAATCCGTCTTCACATCGAGCCGACTCTGGAATACAATACATTGGCCAAAGCATGGCCCATGAATTGCACTAGTAGAATCATGAGCAAGTTAACTCACTATCTCATCCCATTTGGCGCAGTTAATAGCTTTCATTCATCATTATATTGATCAAATTACACCCTGTGGTTTAGTATGATTGATGAGACCCGAACACGCCATGGTCAGCTGTGGTTAATATGCGCTCTTCCAAGGCTACGGAACTGAGCCCTTAATTTGGGAGATTAGATGTCTTACTCAAAGTGTATGTGGTATGCCCCCCCAATAGGTTGTTGTTGTTTTTGGAAATCCATTTAGAAATGTTAGACCCCCAGAAAAACAAAACATGCCAAAATAAGGTCTTTCCCCCCAAGAACCAGAATGCAACTCAATATAGTTGCTAAATAATACAGCGCACAGCCTTGCCAACTCGGCAGTGTGGCTTCTTGGGGGGGAAGGTTCTTGATTGAAATTTCAATTACCCATTGAAACATGTATTATAATTTTAATAAAAGAAACTTTTTGGAATTATGTGAAGTGGGTTTTTTTGAAAACCAGCAAAAGGTAAACTTGAGCATGTGGCGTTATATGCGGAAAGTTCAAGTTCATCCGTCCTCATGAAAATCTATAGGGTGTTTCCTTCATTCCTTATCCGCCGATTTCCTTTACACAAGAAAACTGTAGGAAAACAGAACTTGATCATACCCTCTCATTGAGTTTGTTTAATAAACGTTCTCAAGATGAAGTTTTTTTTGGGGGGGGACCCTAATCACAAAGAACAAAAACAACATTTTAAGTTGGAAAGCATATTACAAAGAACAAAAAATCCAACACCACAAAACACGTGCCGGGCGCACATGCGCCATGATGGAAAGGTTTTGAACGTTAGAGACAGACATACAACATAAAATGTTCACCGGAGGGTTGGAAAACCGAAGACGAAGCACCGGCTTGACACTTTTGTTTATAATATGTATAAATTAAAATTACTTTCACATTTTCGATAAAGAAATAACATTTACAATAACAAATAACATTTTTCAATTGAAACAATATAAAAATATAGTAAACCAATTCCGGATTGGGATTGGTTTCTCGTAGTAACTTACATATGTACAAAATAGGTCACTCAGGATGAGTAACATCAGCCGCAACTTTTAACATTTACACCCGTGAAATATGCCTTGCAAGTATTATACGTTACGTAACCGTTTTGTCTTGATGTGGTTGATATTTCTTTTGAATAGGCCAGAGGGCAAATGAAAATTGATGATGTCAAAAACGGTATGTTAGTACGTCGAGTTACTTGGGAAAAACTGCGTCGAGTGAATATCCACTTCACAGTTACTCCTTCTAGTCCAACCTACCGTTTAAAACTAATTTTTATTAATT
>JAMKCH010046651.1:0-10880 GCA_023653785.1 Ophioderma brevispina
CAGGCCTAGTCTTAGTCAAGTTCTGGGTGAACCGTTCGATATGCGTAAGCGAGCGCCCTGCCTACGTTAAAGTCTTTGAAACAGACTAGTAACACGGAAGTTGATGCCGTTTTGAATTTACTGTACGCTGTTTAGGTGTGGGCATGTCCATACCCCCCTGATAAACCATTTAAGGCATTTGAAGAATAAAGAGAAATATTTGTACAAAATCCTCTTGTTCACAGGGAGCCAGTGAAGTTCTTGTAACTTAGTATTGGCTGGCATGGTCACGTTTGAAGCACGAAAGATCAATTTTTTTTTTTATTTTTGGAAAAAGTGCTACTGCGAAATGTTGCCAGGATTTCGGTTTATATTTTTTTTAATTGCAATATGACATTTTTTTTGGGCGGCCGCTTCGAGGCCAAACTTATTTTTCTTTTTTTCTCTGAAATAGAAAAAAAAAATTTAAAAATGAAATTAATTAAAAAACCTTTAAAAACAAAAAAAAGCACTAAAAACATTTTTAAAAAGGTTATTTTTTGGTTGTTGGTTTTTTTATTTCTTTGGTTTTTTTTAAACCAGGCTTAGTCCTTCATGGATGGACCTTCATTGATTTAAAAATACTCTGAAAGTTAAAGGTGCTTCTTTCGATTTAGGTCAATTGTGTTTCTCTTACTTGATATGAGAGCCTGGCACTAGCAGTATGCCATTCAAGTACCGTGGGAAACAAATGTTGGTTTGATGGTAGAAGGACAATAATTTATTGCAAAGGCCCCATTTCATAGTGTTAATATTGATGGTTAACCATTAAAACGGCAGTTTTTGTTCATATCTTGGGAATGAACTGATTTGAGGGCTCAAAATTTTAGGAGAAACAATAAGAAAATATGGGTTTCATCTATATCAAAAATCGATCCACTTGGGTAATCAGGGGGTCGCCCAAAGACGATCGGAACACGCACCTTTAAATGAAACATGTGAGAAAAATTCATCATGGGAATTTTCTCATACACTTACATTACTTGATTCAGAGTATGTTGAAAGGGATAAAAAAAGGTTCCACTCATGAAGGACTAAGCTGGTTTATATTGAGTTGTATTATAAAGGGGGTATTACATACTGTCAAATGATCTCCTCCTATCATAATGTGCACCTCCTGGCAAGTGTGATGATGACTTAATTCAGAAACGTACCTGCTGTGTTTGTACGCAACTGTCGGCCCTAGAACATCAATGACAAACAAACTGAGTATTGTTTTATGTTACCATTCTATTCAGTGGGTGGCGGGTTATCGTATATAAAACATACAATATCAATGGTTGTTGCCACCTAATATGAGATGATATGAGATAGTGCGTCATCGGAAGTGTTATGCAATGTATATAAGGTTACGTAGTGAACGCAGCTCGTACGGGTTGGTTCATTTTGACAGGGGGTTATAATTTTGCATATTATTAGATAAACCCTTCGTCAGTAATTCTGAAACAAAATGTCGGGCTACAAGCGTAAACCAGGAAGTAGTACAGTGTGTGACGAACGGCTTGAAAGGGGAATCCATACACAATTCAAACAGACTGCGCGAGTGCCATTTGTGTCAGAAATTAAGACGGCGATTATAATATAATAGAAATACAAAATATTTTTGGTGATTAAAACGATCAAAACTAAATAAGAATGAGAATAGAAGACAAGATTTAGTGCTTTGCCTATCAAACATCTTGTCATACTGGATGAGGAGTCCAATTTTTTTATCGTAGTGGATGCCGCCTGCGCCGGTCCACTACTCAATATTTATTGAAGTGCCCATCCAATATGACACAATATTAGATAGAGAATAAAAAATAGGATTTGTTGTTTTGCCTAAGTCAAAATTATCAGCAACAGTCTATGGCAAGATGGTTGAGTAAACACCAATGTTTTCCATTTTACAAATATTAAATTCTGTGTTTGTTTCCCTTTTCTAAAAGCAGCATTAAAATTTGACCTATTCCAGGAAAATATCATAAATCATTTGTAGAAATGCTGCCATCAAATGCAAATAGCCAATACGGTCATTTGTTTCTGTTTTCTGTGAAATGGAAAACTTTGGTCTCTACCGTTGAGATTTCTCAAAATCTGAAAACAAAGTGCGGCATTCATGAGCCAGCTGTTTTTCTACACTATGCATTTTACTTCCTGACACAACTTATACTACCTGCCAATTTGAAATAATTTGTCAACAGATGTTTGCATATGTGTTTGTGTGTGATTGGCAATAAATTACATTATCTGCATATCTGTTCCCATAAATATAGCAAAATTTTTTTTAACGCAACCATACTATACTGGGTCATTCCAATCAACTAATTAAATAGTACGGTACATTAGATGACCCAAATGGCATATTTATACCACTTCTGTCACCAAAGATTACTTCAAACCAGATTGTCACGATGTGGGTTGGTTTTATGATTTCAAATAAGAACCTCACAAAACATAACTTAACCAGTATAAAAACACATGTCACTTTAGAACTATTAACCACAATTGTTATTTTAAGACACCACAAAAAAAATGGTTTATCACAATAATTGGCCGCCTCTATAAATTTCAAGATGACAAGTATATCCACTTTCATTTTTGCACTAAATTGTATTGATATGGGAGCATGACAACGTAAGTGGTTCTAAAACATCTGTCGTCAGATGGAAATGGGAAAATGTTTTTTCTCCTGGTGTTTTCAAATACTAATCATGATTAATAGATTTAATGTGATGGATGTATTTATAACAGCTGAGTTACTTTTTGAGGTGTCTTTAGAGATGTGAAACTCAATTTTGTCTGTTTGTGATGTGGATATTATAAAAAGAAACACAATGTTTATAATCCCAATAGGAACTGACAATAAATTAAGCAAAATTGTGGATTCTCCACCCCCCCCCAAAAAAATAATTTAAATTAAGAAAATATAAAACTGGTCTATTATAGTCAGGGACAAAATAAGGCGACAATTGCACGTCTGACATAATTTGAATGTGCAGAACAAATGGCGGCTGTGAAGAATAACCTGTGAACATTTAAAGCTTATTGAAACAAAAAGTTTACTAACGTGAATTAATGTGTCGACTCAAATAGGGCATTTTTTGACATTTTAAATCATATTTTGTTCGAACATGCCCCGCCCATACTACACATTCAAACCAATCACAGTCCATGCCGCGCTGATTGACAAACCTTGATATACACACAATTGGTCACCTTATTCTGTCCCTGACTATAGTCTATACTTATCTTCAAACAATGCTGGTCTTTGGGATGCACCCTTAGATATCATGGGGAATAAATGTTTGTGTCAGGCAGAATTTACAATTTAAAAAAAAAAAATCTGCAGTTTTTATTTAAAATTTTAGGTATACTTTTTGGGATGGGTGGGCAATGTTTTTTTAATTCAGTAGTGAGGCAAAATGTTTTTCCAACCTCCTAGTAGGCAATGTTTAAAAAAATAGGGACAGCGGTCCCAAATAGGTCTTCCGATTCTCGATTGACTCCAAGTGACCTCTGAATGATCTTTCACCTATTCATCTGTTACCCACACAAGCCCCAGTCTCAATGTGAAAGCCTACCAAGTATGAACTTGATCCATTACTGCACAAAAAAGCTAAACAGCATTTTAACCAAAAGTGTATATCACATGCATAAAGATATGACCCTGAGGGGCTCCTGAATGACCTTTGACCTCATCTGTTACCCCATCTATGACCCCTGGTCTCAATGTAATAAGCATACCAATTGATCCATCACTGCACTAACAAAAACTAGACAAACTTTTCAAACCACAGTATATACTAAAAATTATGATGCAATGCACGGACACACAAGCAAACACCTGAACCACACACACTTTGCTTGTCATTAATTGGTTTTACTTTTTTCTCCGATTTCACATCGTACTACCGAAACTCCAACGAACCCTTTTTGATGACTAGTGGTGCAAATCCGGTTGCATCCCTTTAATACCTGTGATGCAATTACCATTGTCGATTTCCTCTCCTGAACAGAGGACCATGGCCCACTCCATTGAGAGATCAATGGGATACCCTCTGACCACTCAGACATCATTAACTGCAAGAGAAAGAATATGAACATGGAGTCAAGAATTAAATGGCTCTATCATTAATTTGCTTAAATCAGAAATTGGACAAAATCAAATCACAATCAGTTTTTGCATGTCCGTAATGAGAATGGAGATCCTAAGCACACACCCTTCAGTGATAAGATGAAATCAACCTAATATGACAAAATCGGATGTTTTAAGTCATTAACTGTCCTAGGGACACTTTTTACAACAACACTTAACTGAAAGTGGGAATCAAATCTCCAAACACTGCTCTTTTCTCCCTTTTCTGACAGTGTTTCAGTTGCAAAAAAATAACTTGTGAGAATCCTAGAGACTTACGCTTCACTTTTAAGCTATTCCTGCAAGTTTCAAATATTTTGCCTCTTTCGGATGAATCACTGATAGTGTCTTTAAATATTACGGCAACATGGTTACCAATTGGGCACAACTACTTAGAAGTTCCCCTCCGGTTCTGTTAAAATAAACACTAACCCTAACAGTCCCATGTCTCAAAATATGTAGTACCCCAAATGTGAAGATTAGAATTGAAAAAAAAAACAACAGTATTATCATTCAGTATTTTATGAAAATATACATTGGTCGGTATTGCACAGCTTTCTTTGCAAGTTTTTCAGATGTTGGTACAGGAACTTGTGGAACTCGTACGACCTTAAAGGGACAAGCAATGATTTGCTAATACGGCGCATAAAAAAAATCATACGAATCCCATGTACGGGAATTTGTACTAGCATGGATGTGGAACAGAGCCTGCAAGTTGGTGGCTCAAAATTTCATATATTAAAGACAAAACATTAATTTTATCTGATACTGGCCTTCTATGGATGCACATTGAAAGTCCGACTTCAGATCAAAAAAGCTTTTCCCTTCAAATAATCCATATTTTGAAGCGTGATATCGTGCACCATGACCCTGTTAAGTGGCCATGACCAACTGGGATTTAGTACATGCACAGAAGTCTCTCCAATCATTCTCCAACATCATTGAGCTGAAATTTCCACCTTTTCAGCAATACCATACAAAGAACTTGCCACAACCTGTTCTTTTAACATAATATAGAACACAGTGGTCCACAAATTTTGTTATTTTTTGTCCAAATTAAGGTCTGCTCCAAGTTTTGGGACTTTATTTTCTTCTTTTTAGAGGGCATTTTGATTCCATCCCACAAATGCACTGGGTTTGATCTTTCACCTCAATAAGGTCATGTATCCCACAAAACTCCTATTCTTACCACAAAACTCTATTACTCTTATATTAGCACCACACAACGCTAGCACTACAATTTTTAACATGATAATGCAAATGTCTTGTCGTTTCTTACACTTTCTCAACACTTTTTACACTAAATTCCAACATGTGTTTCAACATACAGTTCAGTATATCCATTAGAATGCATTGGGGCTTGAATTCAAAACATCTCCGGTTTCCTATATTGCTATCCACCACCTTTGCTGTGGGTTACCCATTCCAATTGTTGGTACAAGCCTGGAACTGTTTACCTCATAATAAAACCACCATATCAGATCAGATCCAGAATGCTTCAATCAACACTGAATAAACACTTCAAAGTAACCAAGGAAACAGCACAAGAGTAAATAAGACCACACATAGCATATACCCCGACGTTTGGCCCTACTTTTTGAAGCAATTGGCCAGTATCTAATCCAAAGTCCGAAGTGTACATTATTGACCTTTGTTTATTCTGAAATGGTGTTCACCACAATCAGTTGTTTTGTGTACATGGACAAACATCATTTTAGTAATTTGGAAGTCATTTGGACTTTTCATTGGGGCACCCCTATTTTCACACTTTTTTTCATGTACTTCTTCAAAAATGGGATCAGCATCGATAAAATCATTAATTATCTGGGTTTTATATGATCTGAAACTATGATCCTCTGAAGCCCACCTCTAATAAAATGGAAAAAGCACCATTATCAAATTTTGAAACGGGTCATTTGTTTTAAATTTGACTTTTGGTTCCCAAGATTGATGCCAAAAGACCTTCAGTTTGCTATTATTTTTAATCTTTACTTAAAATTGTTGCAAACTAAACAATCTACCTGGTCTTTGTAAAAGTTGCGTCTTCTCTTTGGCTTTGTTTTCCTTGAGGTACTACTATCCATCTTCTCTGGTATATCTTTGTCCTCCTCTGCCACATCATCCTCTTCCAACCCTTTCCAGTCATCAGCTGCCAAGCGTCTTGCATGATTGGCAAAATCTTGCCGCTTCCTAAATAATGCAACATAACAACATAAATCAAATCACTCAGACCAGGTCATATGATTATAACAATGGTACCTGAAATTTGTTTGTTTTGCACTTTAAAGGCACTATCAGTGATTTGCTAAATCAGAAAATCAAAAAATCATACAGTAGTACAGGTATCCTAACATACCCTGCAAAAGATAAGACCAGAAGCAGCCTAATAAGGACAAACTCGGATATTTTAGTCATTACCGTCCGTATGGACAATTACTACAACACGTAACTGAATGGAGAGTCCTATCTTTTATCACTGTTGCTTTCTTCCTTTTCTGGCAATTCTTCTGTTCAGTTGGAAAAAGTACTCTACAGACTTATTCACTTTTAAGATATTCCTGCAAATTTCAAATATTTTTACTCTTTTGGTGAATCACTGATTGTGTCTTTAATATCTAGATGGTACAGGATTACTATACAGGAATCTAGGAGGGAAATTCTTTTCAGATAAAGAAATAAAATAACTTGATGGGAAATCTGTGGGAAATGTGCCTCTCTTCCCAGGAAATATGCATTTTTTCCAGCCCTGACTATCAGGTCAGCTTAGGTTTATCTTTCTTGGAACTAAAGAGTAAATCTGAGCAAAGATCAACACTTTCCTGTAATTATAGTTAACTTAAAAAGCGGGTTCTTAACATTTTTTTTGCCTAAAAACACCCTTTGGATACATTGATTTGTGTATTTTTAAACAAAAGTGGCAAATATACCCTGTAGTGATTTTTTTGGTGACAAATTTTGATAACATATTGTATTTTGGAAGGGAACCAGACTTATTGTCTGCAAATTTTGAACATTTTCTAGATAATACATTTCATGTTCCAGTGCTTTTCGAAGCCCTGGTTACTACAATCCTGTAATGTTTTACTTTTAACAAATGAAACATATGTCTAATTACAGATCAACTCAGCTCATCAAAATTCATAAAATATTTGGAGACAAATATCAGTGACTGACTTTTTCTGATTTTCCAGATGTAACCTTCTCCTTTCCTCCTGGCTTCCTCTGTCAGATTTAATCTTGTGCTGACTTAGTCTGGGATGTGCTGCTGCTATGTTGTTTGGTGTATTGGTTACATTGAAGGCACCAGCAAATGCCTGGGCTAGGTCATCCATGATTGGCTTGAGATGATTACTTGTATCCAACTGAGGAACAAAGACATAATAAACAACCTTCAGTGTTTTTTTTATTGGGCCCATTGGCAAATTGCTGTGGCAAATTTATCAAGTTTAAAGATTAATGTGGGAGAGAGCTGTTTCTACTAATATTAATGAAAAGGTACAGTCAGTGATTGCTCCTTTAATTGATATGACAAAGTAGAAATAGGCACAATCAGTTATTCACTAAACAAATGTTTCTTGAACCACTTGTGTCACCTATGGCAAGCTGATTGAACTACAATCACATCCCAATAAACTATGATTATGCAGATAAACATAGTTTTCTCTTGATAAATATAGTTTTTCTCTAATTTTTTTTCTCTAATTCATTTTAATTTTAGTAAATTCATTTCAGTGGAGGGGACCCAGGGGGTTCTCACTTTTGGTTTGGGTAGGGATGTGCAGACGGGTGTTTGAACCACTACCCCGAACAATACATGTATACCAAACAAACAGAATTGCTACCCATCCTGATACCTGCTTTATGGAGGTTTTGGGGTGAAGCCACAGAATAACTGTTAAAATGTATTTTGAGGCCATTTATGGCAGCCATAGTTTTCACACTTGTGGTGTGCATACATTCATACCTGATTGACCATTGGAAAATTCACTTGCAACAGAAAGAAATGCAACCATTTCATATACCTCTTTAATATACCAAATTTTCAACAAAAAGGGACAGTTCATTATTGCCAAAAATCGCTGAAAATGCAACCATTTCTCAGAATGCTCATCTCCAAACCCCTTTCCAATAAGACACCACCCTCCCACACCACCAGGGGAAGGAAGATTAAAATACAGAATGGTCAAACATGGACAAGAGCTGCGAGGTTTATGGATGTTGAAACCGGGCTGGAAAAAATGCCAAATTTCCCAGGAACACAATCAAAGGATTGCAAAATTTCCATTCAATTCTTATGTATTTCTTTATTAAAGGTGGGTGTTCAAATTTATGTGTAATCTTGTTCTCCACTTGATATGAGAGCCTGGCACGTGCATACACTTACCATCAAGTACCGTGGACACGACTTTGCGGTTTTGATAATAGAAGCGATAATGCAACATTGCAAGGACCTATTCAATACTGTGACTAATATTGATGGTTAACCACATAAAACGACAGTTTTTGTTTAATCTTTGCAAAGAAGTGGATTTGGAGCTGAAATTTAGGACGAACTGAGAAAACATCGGCGTTTCATCTTCGAGTAATAAAAATTTATACTGACTTCAGCCGGGGCAATCAGGGGGGTCCCAAGAAGACGATCGGAACAAGCACCTTAAATTACAAAAAATTTCCTCCAAATAGAAAAATTTTTGGGAACCAGGTTCCCCATTCCCACACCTTTTCCGGCTTGGTTTGCCAAAATAACTCAAAGCAATATCCTAAAATCCCTAGAGGAAATCCTGACAATCACTGCAAAAAGTGACCGGTAGCGATATTTTTGTGTCAGATACAGGTAGCAATTCCCACTCCCTCAAGGCAGGGGTTCCACTCTGTGATTTTGTGTCAGGGGTTTCTGAAGGATTAAGGGAAATTCGGGATATACGGTCCTATTAAGCCATTCTGTGTTTGTCTTGTCTCCACTGACATAATAGTAAAAATATTCTTTTCTTCCATCGAGGATGACTTTGATTGGATTTTCTATCAAATATTGCTTATCTTAAAGGGACATCTTGGTGAATTGCAGGCAAAATCGAGGACAAAGGACATACAATTTTCTGTTTTTGCCAAAAGAAATGTAAATTGACTTCATGTACAAAAAATAAGGCTCTTGAGCTAGAGCTACCCAGTAAAATTGTTCAATATTACAGGATAAGTTTTTCATCAAACGGAACATTCTAAGGGTGGGAGCCTGGTATTTCAGATTTGGGAAACAAAATAATAGACCCACCCTAAAATGCATCCTCTATTAAAACTGATCACGTACTACTTTTACATCTCATTCAGTGTTTATGGAGTACTTTGCAGTGCGACCTTCAATGCTGTGACAGGAAAATTTTCAACTGTGCAACAGTACAGTTTTTACGAGCACACATGTAAGATCTTTAGACATTAACCCTAACCTGTGCGAGAATCAATGAGAATCAATCAAGGGGGTGCCAATTGACTCTCATTGACTCTCGGACTTTAAAACAACTATTATTTTACCTGAAATGATTCTAATTCGGCCCAAATGACTGAAAATTTCAGGCCTGGCTAGTTGGGATTACGCTGGTCCCTGCGACTTTGAGTCTCTCACCACTTCAAACTGGGGGCCGAAGCCATCAAAGCGAAAAGCCAAGGTTGCAGGGCACCAGCGTATTTTTCTATGGTTCAGAAATCCTGATGTTAACATGAGGAAAAATCAGTCAAGGACAGGAAACAGTGGCGGTGTAAGTCCCGTTTTGGGATGACTTTAGTATGTTCTGCCACCACACATTAGACATGAAGTGATTCCGTTGAGGCTTGCTGAATTCATTGTGGTGGTGGCACAATATAAAATTCTTTCCCCGGTTTTTTGTACGATTTCTGGATTTGCTTATTTATCGTGAAGTCATAAATAACCCCATGATACACAGATGTGAAGAATCTTGATTCTCTCAGCCTCTGGGGGAAAGGCTCATGAAATTTAATTCTAAAAGTTTAAAATGCAATTACTCATGCCATTATTATTATATTTATAAACTATAAACACAGGTTGTCGATAAATTTATCCACTTTGCCACTTTGCCTTTGGAAAAGAATATTAGCCAGGAGAACTCTGTCCTGAACAGACTTGACTTTAACATGCTGACATTATGGTGATTTTGTTAAGGGCCCGGCCTGTACAGTCATTTTTTTCGGGAGGCGAGGGATAACAATAGATGCAAACATTATGTAACCAGTAGTTTAATCTACTTGGCATGCACAATGGAAATTAGTCATGTGAAAAACAAGTTTTTGTCACTTACATGCCCCCTCTATTCATATCATGCGAAACCTACCTACGTTACTCTCTCGGAGTGCTTAAAGGGGTTACTTTGCAGTGCGATCTTCAATGTTGTGTTGTAAAAGCTTCATTTGTGCAAAAAAAAAAAATTTCACGAGCTACACATGGCTATGTTTGGGTTATTAATCTACATAAACATGGTACGATCGATGATACCAAAACATTCGCGTGTGTCCTACCTAGCACAGATACTATAGTAGAATGCGATGAGCAAGTGGATGTGTGTATCAGAGATGGAAGTGGATTAACTATTAATGTATAGGGGTGTTCTGGAACGGAAGTGTGCTCACGTTAGAACCGGCCAAAAACAAAACTACATGAAAGAAGAAGAGGAAAGGAGAAATGGGCAGTAGTAGCGACGGTTTTGAGACAAAATCATAACCATCACGGCCATTAATT
>JAMKCH010046652.1:0-23895 GCA_023653785.1 Ophioderma brevispina
TACAAGGGAGTGATTCAGATCACAAACCATTCCTCTACTTGGTAGAATTGATCTGTTGTGAAAAACTTCCATTCATATAGCTGCCAGTTCTAGGCTCTCCCTGCAAATGGCAAACCATACAAGGAGTGATTTGGATCACAAACCATTCCTCTACTTGGTAGAATTGATCTGTTGTGAAAAACTTCCATTCATATAGCTGCCAGTTCTAGGCTCTCCCTGCAAATGGCAAACCATACAAGGAGTGATTTGGATCACAAACCATCCTCTACTTGGTAGAATTGATCTGTTGTGAAAAACTTCCATTCATTAGCTGCCAGTTCAAGGCTCTCCCTGCAAATGGCAAACCATACAAGGAGTGATTTGGATCACAAACCATTCCTCTACTTGGTAGAATTGATCTGTTGTGAAAAACTTCCATTCTTATAGCTGCCAGTTCTAGGCTCTCCCTGCAAATGGCAAACCATACAAGGAGTGATTTGGATCACAAACCATTCCTCTACTTGGTAGAATTGATCTGTTGTGAAAAACTTCCATTCATATAGCTGCCAGTTCTAGGCTCTCCCTGCAATGGCAAACCATACAAGGAGTGATTTGGATCACAAACCATTCCTCTACTTGGTAGAATTGATCTGTTGTGAAAAACTTCCATTCATATAGCTGCCAGTTCAAGGCTCTCCCTGCAAATGGCAAACCATACAAGGAGTGATTTGGATCACAAACCATTCCTCTACTTTATCAGACTCTACACAGAGACACATCTACTTTTACTCTTGTTTGTATTTTAACCTAACCAGGAGGCATCATACACCTTGGCTCCACACAGCCTTCCACCATTCATGTCACCTACTCATGAATGTGTTCTTCTAACAGCTCACCTATCCACCAGCGGTGAACTCCTGCTCAACAAGGGTGGCAGATCTGTAGATCACAACAGTGGACTGTCGGCAACCTACCCGGTCCTCCTTACATGGCTGCTGTCGCTCTCGTCCCAAAGAATTTTGATTTCATGGTGTCTCCCGATGCAGAGAAGGACGAGATGTTCTCTGTGGTTCCCTTTGTAGTCGGGGGCATGCAGCAACACGGCATGATAATCACTTTGTGACTCAATGTAGCCGTCGTGCCTTCGGAATCCAAAAGCTACTGCCCAACGTTGACGCCCGCCAACGCTGCCGCGAACTGCCCGCCAAAACGAACAAAGAAGAGCAAGTGCGATCGGAAATCAGAGAGTGCACACCCTCCTTACCAGAAGTTGTAATCAAGCACAAGTTCTTGGCCAGCCAAACACACACTCTGTGTTGTCCGTGGGTCCAGGAAGTGTTTTTCCTTAGGCTTGTAAGTAGCGCGGGCAATGAGAACGCCATCGGAACAGGTTACAGGGATGGGATGCTGCAAGATGGTTCTATAATCCCACCGTTGCCATATATTCATCAGCAATAAAACCATCTCAGCTTCTTAACTGTCAATCAAATCTTGATTCTCGTAAAATTTTTCAAAACACTCAACGGTTCTTTTGGCAGACAGTGGATTCAGATGAACTATTGTGCAATCAATATACTAGTGAAGATTATGACAGAGCCACAGATGTGCAAAACACAATTAGTTTGGTGTACACTCGTATATGGAAATCCTAACAGTATGATGGGGTGCTTCCTCGAGTCATTCAGGAGGGGCTTGACCTGAGTGGAGTTCGACTTCTATACGCCACCGAGGACATGAGTCCCTTGCCGCCAAATTATAAAACCCAGGAAAGTGTTAGTATTGAGAGTGGGCAGATCGGCCTGGATTTAAAACGGATCAATGAAGTCGGTCCCATCTTAGTTAGATAGCGCTAGATGCTACCGGTGCCATGGCCCGCACGACGGCTGGCCTGGAACTCCATTGGACCGAGTGATCCACAACTTGCCCGACGCACGGATCCAAAATCCCTCATGGCGTTATTGGTGAGCGTCACGGTGTGATGCCGCAACCTTCTACTGCCCTGCCAACCAGCCGCGTTTACTACCATGAAATGTGCACATTGTTTGGCGTCGTGTCCCCCAGTTACCGGTGTCGTTGATGTCGGCGTCAAACAGGTGCAAGCAGAACACAAGCTAGAGGGGCCCGCTTATTCAAGTTCCAAGTAAAGAAAGGCAAGAATGGACACCAGCAGAATGACAACACAAACCAGTTGACGGCTTCCCCATCATTTAGAAGATGCTTTCAGGTAGGACTAAGTAAAATGCTCACAAACTTGTGGTTTTCTTGATGGAATAATAACCAAAATTAAAAATCAGTAAGTCAACTAAAAAAAACAGTTAATGAATATCAATCTTTTGATAAAGTCCTTCAAAATTTCAACTTGAAGTAATTTAAAAGGAGTGATATTAGATATGAACATCTGATAAACTGAACTGACTGGCGAGCATGGATTATTAAGTTAAAACGAAAATACACGTCACGAACCACGAACCCCGTGGCCTCTCGCCAACTAGGTGTAAGACTCGCCACCATACCACAGAGGCTGAAAGGAATACCTGTTAACCAATTACAAATCACATAACAGTTGTCATATATTTTTGTGCTTCCCAGTTGATTTGCCAGACCCCAATCTTGACCAAAAAAATGGACCGGAAGATCTGTAATTTCTTTTGAAACCTTCAGGTGAAACTTGAGTTAAAAAATAATTATAGGCTGGTATTCTGAAAGAGCTCTAACCTTAAACCTGGTTTAAACTTAGTGTAGTCCTACAGTGGAAGTATGAATGGCCCGGTGCAGCTGGACTACAATGCAAGTATGGGACTGCCCCTCTAAATATGACAACACGATATTATTAGATCAGGTCAAAACAACATTCTATCTATCTTTATTATTCTTCTCGCATTCTTATTTTACTGTTGGGTGTTTACAATCACTGAAATATTTTCTATTTCATTAATTAAAGAGGCCAAAAAATATTCACCCACGTCAAAAATGAACCCTCCGTACTAGCCTGCGTGTACTGCGTAAACTTATACACGCGCGCGTAGACACTTGAGTACGACCAGATCTAATATCGTCTCACATATTAGATAGGCAATGACCAATGATATTGTATGTTTGCTTACTACACCTACCTGCCCACTGAATAAGAATTCCATTTGCATGCTTTTCCCTGGGTATCTGTGTACGGTCTGGTACAGTGATTTTCATTTAAGCATCTCAAATCCGTATCTCTTCATACCAAATCGTGTTTCTCATAAATTCCGTTTATCTCTGATGTCCACAGCAACAATACATTACTGTTTTTATGAATACAGGGTGAACCAATAAATCCCTTTAACCCCAAATAATGTGATATGTTCCACTTTCTTTAATTTGATATCTGTGGATTTTTATTTTAATCATAAACAAAAAAACACACTACAAAATATTTTCAATTTGTTTGTTCATTTTGGGTTGAGGATTTTCAAGATATGTCCACTGAAACAATAATCAAACAACCAGACTTGGCCCAGAGCATCATTTTTCTTAGGCATGGAAACCCCAATGCCCAAATCGCAGATCGTATCCTACCCACCCCCCGACCCCCCCCCCCCCCTTCCTGACACTAGACAGAAACGGTATTAGCACCCTTGCATGCTATATTTCAGATTTGAAAACCTGGGTTGCCAAACAAATTTATGTATACTTTAGCATTCCTTATTAATACCCATGGACATCTGTTTTTTTGCTGACTCATTGTGCGTTGAAACCATATCTTGAAAACCACTAAACCAAAATGAACAATTTTTTCGGCATGATGCTCAATAAAACCCTTCTCTATATACATAAAATCCAAGATATCAAATTTTTAAAAGTGAAAAATATCACTTTCATTTGTGTAAGTTGTTATCGGTCCCCCTGTAGTCAAACATTAAATCAAAACAAAATAAACCAAAACCAATGTCTTTGTCTTCACTTTTGCCCAACAGACAATCCCGTTTCAACTTTAGTGGCTACCACCAGTAGCGATATCTTGCTGACTTTTGTCCCCTATCGTTCCACCCATGTGTGTGGCCACTTTGTTGGCCACTTGTCAAAGCAGGGGATTTCAGCTAAGAGGGATCCGCGGCTCATCTTACACCACTACAAGGCTACCTCTAGTGGTGAGTTTAAACAGTTTGCAAGCCATATGAATTGTTGACTCTGGCTTCCTGGATTTCATTAAAATTGGTTGTGTCTAGGGCCAAGACAATTAAAGCAAAACGCACTTTTTAAGAGCGAACAAAATGCCTCGAAATACGTATTTATCATAAAATAATCGGATGTTGTAATTAGATTGGGATCCCAGATTGTAATTTACGGACAGTGTCAACCCTGAGATTCTGCGTCTCTATTTTGGTGTAACTTTGCAATATTTGAAATTATTCTATGTAAAAGTATACATTTCTAAAAAAAATGGGATGATGAAGAACCCGATGGTGGCCATCAGATTAAAGTAAACTTTCCATTTTGAGAAAAATATAGGTCTAAAAAGCAAATTCTTTTTGCCCAAATTTTTTCATACAGCAGAACAAAAACAAGTTGAATTTTTCATGATTCTTATGTTAGTTTTTAGAAACCAGACAAATTTGTCTGGGGATGTTTTTTTCCTCTTTTCGCTTAAAATAGAACTTACTTTTCGAAATATAAAGGAAAATGGTCGAAAGTGTGATTTTTACCTTAATTCTATAAATCTCCAAAATAACAAAAATATTTGATTATATATTGGAGAATTCTTTAAGTTAAATCGAAAATAAATTAAAACAATAGAAAACCGTCCCTAAAATACCGAGCTGCTAGTCGCTGGAAGTTAACACTTACCTTTTACTTTCGGTATTTTTGGAGTTATCCCATTGTCTGAAAATTGGCCAAATTTTGCGAAAAATTGAACATTGAGCAAATCTGTGTTTTAGTAAAAAGGGACTTTTCACAACGTCCATTTCAAGCTGTCGCTCTCAAATACTTATTTTGAACTTCAACCATTGACTATGTTGGTTTTTGCAAGTGATAGAAATACATCTTTATGCCCTAATAATCAAAACATCTTTGTCTCTAAACTCCAGAAATCAAAGAAATTGAAATTTCCTTCATCTGGCTAAAATCAGCCTTTGTTTACATTTCAAATATTATTTTTCGTTGGTTTTCAAGATGAGTTCGCGCAAAAATGTACATTAAAACACGCTCACGCTTCATTACGACGACGCCGCAAAAATTCTCCGCGCTAGACTCAATGGTGCGCCTTGCGCCTTACGGCGTTTAAATGTGCTTAAATTCCCGCCGTTAAGACATGTGGTTTTTGTGACTTTAAATGGTCAATAGCTGTTAAATCAGCAAAAAATACAGCTCAGGATTGTCTGCAGTGGATAACTTTTGTTGGTAACGATAGAAAACACAGTTTTGAATGTTTAATGGTGCAAAAATTAGAAATTGTGTAAAACAAAACAAAGCACCAGCTTCTTCACACGCCCTTACCATAGAGCTGGAACTTCCCTAATAGTTTATGTCCGTTCCATGAGGAAATAGGTTCCACCCCAACCCTCAAAAAAATGACCTCTAACTTGACTTGCCTAACCAATAGAAAACAATTAATGGATTAGCGTAGATACGTACGTGGCAATATTTCCCGGCTATTTCATATTGGAAGCCGTTTCCACAGCCACGACCGGATGAATTATTAGTCGGATATCTCCCATATACTTTTCTAAGTACAAAATTCCTTCCTTCGTTTGCGACACAAACAGATTTGAGCTTAAATCATTCACAGGTATATTTTACCAATGAACACAATGGTGCTATCGTTGCTTTCGTGGGATTTTATTTTAAAATTACCTGTACGAGTTTCATTTGAGCATATTGAAAATACAATAACAAAAATCTAAAGGCTGACTCAGAGATTGGAATTTTTTTTTTGCATGTCTAGTAATTTAAATAGTCCTCTAGAACTAAATAGATTCTCCACCTTAAATCCTTATTACAAGATAGATCTGAATTTGATTTTCCCACTTCATTAGTAAACATTATGCACGGTATAAAACATGCCATAGTATAGTGTGTATAACAAAAGTTCTTGATCCAGAATTTTTATAACAAATTTGATTTTCTATATGAAGGACTTTCGATTGAGCTGTTTTATTTTCACACATTATTAGTATATGGGCAATCATTATTTATTTGTTGGTTTGTTTGTTTGTCTTTATTGAGGGTAAAATAGCTTCATTGTCAACACTGGTTACTAGCAGGCCCTCACATACAGAAATAGCCGTTTACTTTACACCCATCACTATGAACCTAACTTCTTGAAACATAATATGTATATGCAAAAAACCATTTGTTTGAAAATGGAGTGTAACCCATCATTGGGAAATCTGAGTCAGCCTTTATAATTTAGTAAAAATAATGAAGTAGCATTTAAAAGAAACATTTGTCTTCCAGCACTTGCATCTTAAGATGATACCTGAGTAATAACCCGATCACGACCTAAACTCTCTAAAAACTCAATGAGCTGAGCTAGAACATGCACTAACTAAGCCAAAAATGCATGACGTCGTCGTACCAACAATCATATGGACACGAAATCTCTGGCCGGGGCCAGCGACATCCACATATTGCCATAAAGCTTGCCATCCCTGCTCAAATGTTTGTATCACACGTGCCACATAGGCCACTGTGATGGTAATTTTCTGGTCCGTGTACAGGTTTTATGCCATTTAGTCTAATCCCATTTGGTCTAACAAGCATTTGGTCTAACTTCATTTCATCTAAACCCATATTGTCTAAATACCAATTTGTCTAATAACCATTTAGTCTACATCAAGTTTACAACCAGAAAGTCTAATATCCATTTGGTTTAATCCCATTTTGTCTACTACCATTTTGTCAATCAATATACTAGTGAAGATTATGACAGTGCCACAAGATTGCAAAACACAATGAGTTTGGTGTACAACTCGGTCTAATCTAATGGGAAACCCTTACAGTATGAATGGTGTTCTTCATCGAGTCAGTCAGGGAGGGGCTTGACCTGAGTGGAGTTCGACTCCTATACCCACCGGAGGACAGGAGTCCCTTGGCCCTCCAAATTATAGGTGCGGAGGGGGGGAAATGAGAGGGGGCCCAAAAAAAGCCCACCCCCTTCCCTTTTTCTTCCTTTCTCTTTGTCCTCGGTTGGACCTGGATGTAAAAAACGGATCAATGAAGTCGGTCCCATCTTAGCGCTAGGTTCGCGGTTCCCATGGCCCGCACCATGCTGGCTGGACGCCATTGGACCGAGATCCAAACGGGCCCGACGCCGATCCAAAAATCGCTCATGGCTTATTTGGTGGACGTCACGTGATGGCCGCAACCTTCTAACCATTTCTAACGCCTCGCCAGCCCAAGTCTTGTTAACCATGAATGTGCAATGGTTTGGCGGTCGTGTCCCATTACCGGTGTCGTTGACACTGTAGGCCGTCAAACAATTCAAGCAGAAACACAAAGCTAGAGGGCGCTTATCAAGTTTCCAAGATAAAAAAGGCAAGAGGACACCAGCCGAATTAAGACCACACCGCCAGTGACGGCTTTCCCCATCAATTTAGATGCTTTCAGGTAGGACTAAGTAAAATGCTCAAACTTAACCTTGGGTTTTCTTATGGAAATAATAACCAAAATTAAAAGCAGTAAGTCACACAAAAAACCATAATGAACATCTTTTTACAAAGTCTTCACATTTCACAACTTGAAGTAATTAAGGAGGAGTGATTTATAGGAACTTGGATACAACTGGGCTAGGTTGATTAAATAAATACAAAAATACAAACGGTCTCTCCGACCCCCCCTAGCTCTCGCCAACTAGGCGTAAACTACCACAGACCCCAAGGACTGAAAGGATTACCTGTTAACAATTCAATCACATGACGGTTTGTCAAGATATTATTTGTGCTCCCAAGTTGATTTTGCCCGTACCACAATCTTGACCAAAAATTCCGGAAGCATCTGAATTCTTTGAAACCTGCAGGTGACTTTAGTTTAAAACATTATAGGCTGGTATTGTGAAAGAGAGTCTAACCTTAGACCTGGTTTTAATAAACTAGAGTTAGTCATACGTGGTGGACAATCATAATGGATGCCGTGCAGCTGACTACAATGAAGTATGGACTGTTCCCTCTATATGACACGATATATTAGATAGGCAAAACCACATGCTATCTTTTATTTCGCAGTCGTTATTTAGTTTTGGGTGTTTAAATCACTGAATAATTCAATTTCAATAATTAAGCGGCAAAAATATTCCTCCACTGTCAAAAATTAACCATCCGTACTATCTGCGTGTACTGTGGTAACCTCACATCACACGCGCATAGTCACTTGAGTTATGACGCGTAATCTAATATCATCTCTCATATTAGATAGGCATTGACCAATGATATTGTAATGTTTGCTTACTAACCCTGCCCACTGAATAAGATTACATTTCATGCCACTCCATGGGCAATCTGATGTATGAATGAGCTGGGTACTGTTGATTTTCCTTTAGCATCTTCACACAAATCGGTTCTCACTCATATTCTCGGTTTTATCGAATCTCTGATGTCCACGCACAATACAGGATGTTTTTATGAATACAGGTGAACCCAATTAAAAACTTTACCCCCCATGACTGTGATATTTTTCGCCACTTCTTAATTTATATATGTGGATTTATTTTTACATCATAAATAAATGGGTAATAGAGCATCTTCCCTGAATGTGTTGTTCATTGTGGTTGAGTGGTTCTCAAAATATGGGCCACTGAACAATAAAGTCAGCAACAGACTTGTCCCCGAGAGCATCACTTTTTTCTTAGGCATGGAAATCCCTCAATGCCCAAATCGAGCCGATCATGTCCTATCCCCCCCCCCCCCTTTCCCCTGACACTGAGAGGAAAAACTGGTATTAGCACAACGCAAATGCTATTATTTCAGATATGAGAAATCCCAGTTGGCCAAAACAATTTCTGTATAACTTAATCCATTCCATCATAAATAAACCCAGTACAAGTCTGTTTTGCTTGAACTCATTGTTTCGTTGGACCATCATCTTGAAAACGCACTCAACCAAAATGAACAATTTTTTTTCAGGCAAATGCTCAATTAACTCTTCTTTATGATAAATAAACATCCAACAGATTGAAATTTTAAAAAAGTGGAAGAAATTTCACTTCAGTTTGGGTAAAAGTTTTTTAATTGGGCCACCCTGTATGTCAAACATTAATCAAAACAAAAATAAACCAAAACACAAATGTCTTTGTCTTCACTTTTTGCCAAACAGACATCCATTACACGTTAAGTGGCTGCCACCAGTAACGGACATCTTGCTGAGACGTTGCCCCCTATTGTGGCCACCCATGTGGTGGCCATTTGTGCCCCCAAATAAACCCAAACAACCCCAACTAGACTCCCACCAAAACAAAGCAGGGATTTCCAGCTAGAGGGATCCTACGGCTCAGCTTCCACTACAAGGCTACCTCTAATTGGTGGAGTTTTTAAAAAACAGTCGTCAAAGCCATGATTGTTGACATCTGGCGTTTCCGGAATTTCATTAAAATTGGGTGTGGCTACTGGCCAGCCAGCAATAATCGCACTTTTTTTGAAGAGCCCTCCCCCTCCCCCAATTTTCAATTTGATTTTTTTGCCGTTATGTTTGTAATTGTCTAGGAAGCTACACAACAAACCGGCGCACAAGATGCTAAAAATGCATATTTTATCATAAATAAGCGAATTTTTGTAAATTAAATGGGATCCCAGATTGTACTTGACGGCAGAGCTGACAGGCTAAGTTTATGTCCGCCATGATGAAATAGTGCCACCGACCCCCCACTAATCAAGAAAATGACCCTAACTTGAACTTCCAGAAAATGACACCCTCTAACTTGACTTGCGCTGAACCAATAAAACAATTACTGGATGAGACGTTAGATACGTACATGGCGCGATTAATTTTTCCCGGCTAATTTTACATATTGGAAGGCCGTTCCTCCAGCAGCTGAATGAATTATTATCGGAGATCCTCCAATATTCATTATTCTAATTACAAAAATTCCTTCGTTTGCGACACATAAACAAATTTCGAGCTTAATCATTCACAGGTATAGTTTATGAGCCAGTTACCAATGTCAAACCCGGGTAAAAATAAATCTCAAAATTTTTGAAAAATTGGGGCGCTCTTCAAAAAAAATGTGGCTATCGTTGCTTAAGTGAAATTTTATTAAAATACGTGTACTGTTTTCATTTTAGATGATGAAAATACAAGAAACAATCTAAGGCTGACTCAATCGGATTTCAAATTTTTTTTTGCATGTGTCAGTATTTAAAATATTCATCCTAGAACAAAAGATTCACCTTAAATGCTTAATTCCAAAGATAAGTGAATTGGATTTTCCATACATTCATGTAGTAAACATTGTGCCAGTATAACAAGTGCCATAGGATACTGTGTATATCAAAAATTCTGGATCCAGACTTTTATAACAAAAAGTTGTAAATTTTCCTATATAAGGACTTTAATTGAGCTTAGTTTATTTCCCACAGGGATTAGTATATGGACAATCGTTAATTTGTTTGTTTGTGTGTGTGTTTATCTTTATTGAGGGTAAAATAGCTTCATTGTCAGCACTGCTTTCCAAGCAGGCCCTCACAATACAGACATAGCAGTACAATTATATATATACACAATCACTATGAAACCTAATTCTGAACATCATAAGCCAAAAAAGAAAATTGTTGATTGGCTAACTAGAAAAAAAAAAATAGGGTAGGTAGGTCGGATTTTTTTTTTTTTTGGTTTTTTTATGTGGGTTTCAAATAACCAGAACACCATATATGACACACATCAAAAACAAACTAGCACATATTCACTTTTTCGGTACCCATCTTTTTTAATTGTCATTTTGAATGTCCTGCAATCCTTTGAGTACCGAAGTATGACGTCCATTGAATTTCCTGTTTTTGCATTTCGCGTTTTCATGACCATATACTTTTTTTTTTTGCACACAAAAAGAAAAATATTAGGGTCGTTCATTCACATTAGGTCGGTTCGGTTATGGCCAATCACAACAATTTTTTTTTTTTAGGCCTCAATATATATGCAAAAAGAACACGTTGTTTGAAATGGAGTGTAACCCCTCATTGGGAAAACCCGCTGGAATTCAGAGCCGTTAAAAATAATTCGTAAAAATAATTGATTAAGCAATTTAAAAGAACCATTTTGTCTTTCAAAGCACTTAACGCATCTATGATGATACATAAGAGTACTCAATACCCCTAATCACTGACCGGGGAAATTGGCCACTATCGTCTAATATCATTTCGTCTCATATCCAGCTAAGTCTCAATTCCAGTTTTGTCTAATATCCACATAGTCTAATACCCACATATTCTAATTTCACTTTGTCGTATTCACACCGTTAGACTAATATACATTTCGTCTACTCCAAAAACACATCGGCTAATACCATTTCGTACAATGCCCAGTTGGTACAATCACTACTTGCTTACAACCATTTCGTCTAATGCCATTTCGGCTACTGCGCCATCTTGGTCTAAATCCAACCAGATTGTCAAAACCATTTCGTCTAATTGCCATTTCGTCCTAATACTGCCCATGTTGGTCTAGGGAGATCACCAATTGTCTAAAACCTTTCGTCTACTATTGCCATTTCGTCTACTGACCTGCACTTGGTCTAAATCACCAGATTGTCTAAAACCATTTCGTCTAATGCCATTTCTTCTAATGCCATTTCTTCTAATGCCATTTCTTCTAATGCCATTTCTTCTAATGCCATTTCTTCTAATGCCATTTCTTCTAGTGCCCATTTCGTCTACTCCTCATTTTGTCTACTTGCATGTAATAAACAAAGGGCACACCATTTAAATATAACATAACAACACGAAATGAAACATTTTCATCACATTATTCTTTCCCGAATGTCAGACCTTTTATATGTTACCTCGCTTTTCTTTTCTTAAATATTACCCATTCACACATTTCAATCATAATTTGTGATATGTTGAATGAATTTTACCTTTCATAATTTTTGCTTTCAAAATAATCTGTTTTAACACAGAACATTGTTGCAATGTTTCCATGTTAAAATGTATTTTGGTGTGTGATGGATTCCTTTCTGTTCGTCTTATTTCTTATCCTAAAAAATAGCATATAACACCGCATTCGAGATCTGACTGGCATATGTTGGCCAAAATGGTTTTAGAACTAATATTGAAAAGACTTTTTCTTGAAAAACACTTTTATCTAAGCAAAAATGATAACAGAACTACAACATTAGTACAAATGGCAATCTGAAGCCTATCCCATTTTGTTTCATTTCATTTTTAAATTTCAGTACTCAAACACCATCACAAATTGCACACAGAATAGACATAGAATGGTAAATAGAGTAAGATCATCAAATTGCACATAAAATTAGAATTAAAATACCTACTTTACCTGTCTAACAGTACCAGGAATTAATTGCCGGCTTGGGATATGAAAATAAACCAGCCGAGTACCAACCAAGGGAAGCCTTTAAAAGGCTTCTTCCATTCGGTCCTTAATGCAAGAAAAAAAAAACAAAAAACAGGGAATCAGCAAGCATGCAGGACGAAACGAAAACAACACATATTAGAAAAACCCAAATGCACACCACATGCCAAAATGATCTATGAGTTTAACTTCATCTCAAGCCAGCCTTGCTGGCCCTATCTTGATCAGAAGGATGCTCCTTTCGGTTGAACATGGCCTGAAAAATTGTTTTGGGGGGGGTCGAATCTAATCTCTGAAAAACATAGACCCTTTTTTTGTAACGGATACCCCGTAGTACAAATCTCGGTCGGGGGCTCCCAAATATTCATGTACTAATTATCATGCATAACAGACTGTGCGTATTATAGGCCAAGAAAAAACTTGTCTCAGAAAACCGCGCGCATTGCCTTTACAATTGTTTTTTTTTGGCGCATCATCATCAAGTTGATTAGTATTATTATCATTTTGTTTATATTCTAGATGTTTACTTCAATTGGGAAAATTTTAACAAAAACACTACTCCAAAAAGGAGGGGAAAGTTTTAGCGGCCGAACAAATAAATGGGTTCAAAATGGCAATTACAACATTTTCCGAGTCGCGTTTGCCTATATCTTTAACCCCGGCATTAAAGTCTAGAAAGTTAATTTCAATGTTTAACGGGTGGGAGTTGAGAAAGAGGGGAAAAAAGACGGAGTCCCTCTTGTGTGAATCTTAAAGTAGGTATATCGTGTTGATAACTTTGAGTTTGGGGCCAGCTTTTTTCATCTTCCACCAAATATCACAGTGTAATTAAGTTTGACAAATTTGTAGCACTGAGAGATCGAGGGGGGGGGGGCAATCATATGAAATGGATATGGGTTTAAGGCTGGCAACTCTCACAATCCCAGGGGCCATTCGGTGAAAAGATGACTCAAAAAAATAGGGGTCTTGGGTGAGAGACCGCCAAAATGCCCCAACATAAGGGTTTTCCGCGTGACAATTTGCAAATTTTTTAGAAAATTTGGCAAAACTTTCACATCATTCACCCAAAGATTGGGAATCCTTTGAGTGAAAATAATTCCCCAAATAGATGGTCTTTGGGTGACATTTTGGTAAAATTTTAAAAAAAATGGGGTCTTTGGGTGACATTTGGCAATATATGGGGTTCTTTTAAGTGACAGCGGAATGCTGACAATGGGGGTCCTTTTTACAAGCCTTACATGCGCTTCACCCTACCCCTCCAATATGGGATGGCCCTGGGTGTAGCATATGAACTAAATTCCTTATGCTTGAAACATGATTTCACACATACTAGTATCTCTGGGACACATTTGTCCAGTTGCTACGGCAGTTTTGGTAAATAATCTTTGTTCGTCTTCGTCGCGCAAAAAATCTTCTATCAATTTCGTTAGCTCAACGTTTGAAAATACTAAAATATTTGCTTATTTAACGATTCCTAAAAAGTAAGAATTTTTCGTCAAGATTTCGCGTTTACGCGTATAAACCATAACGACGTCCTAAATTTTTGGATTTCATGAGTTCGGAGGTTCTAACCCTTTATATTTACAAAAAGCAATACGCGGAAGTGGGTTCTTTGACAAATTCGGAGGGGGGAGGGCATGTTGGTATTCAAAGGGGATATGATGCGTGAAACAAGAAAACACGGTAAAAGAATCCCTATTTCTTTTTACGCTTTTCTTGTTCACGCATCTCCACACTTTGAATACAATGCCCCCCCCCCCAATGTTCAAAGGACCCACTTCCGCTTTTGCATTTGATTAGGGTGTCAAAAAACAGGAAAATTGGAAAAAAGGATGTTTTTTTCTTAACCCTAAAATTGTGATTCACGTACTTAGGTTTTGTAATACTCAATTAAGCAGAGAGATCAAACCATCATAATATTGTAAAGCACGCAAATCAAACAATAAAGGCTGTATTTTTCTATAATTATGACGCAATGCATTGCTACTTGTTTAGGTAGCAAAGACTGACAAAATATTGTTTAGGGTATGTTTCTTTAGTCGATGGAAATGCTCGTTCAGGGTGCATTTTTAAGTGCCGTGTTACGCATCATAATCCCCCTTTGAAAAGTGCACCCCCCTTCCACGGAAATAAATTTACATTTTGAAAACCCTAAACAACTTAATATCCGTTGTCAAATGAGAATATTGCGCCTAGAGAAATAGTCCGGGATCGTGGTTCCTAGGGATAGTCGTCCTTAGGACCTCTGGCCCAGGAATAGTAGCCTTGTTTATTTTAAGATATAGGCCTATATCATAATTACCTCTCCCATTTTTCATTGTGTATTTCATTTAGGCCTCCAAGTATTTTTACACCCTTTTAAATACATTTTCCAACACAGCATGGCATTTTTGGCATAATTTAAAAACCCTTATTTCCCAAAACACGTGCGCAAATTGGACTTTCGCCTATTTTCTCAATAAAGTACCATTTTCCCTATTCGTGACTTTATGACGTCATGTAGATGCCATAATAGGTATGTTTGGTACTTATTTGGTATCAATGGAAAGAAAAAGAATAACTACCACTGGTAGTCAACATCATAAGCATCGAAATCCCAAAGATGGGTGGTAACCACACGGCCCGGGTTCACCCCACCCTTGTGGTAAAACCCATTAAAAAAAAAGGCTGTTAAGCGACTAGGATTAAGGTTTCTTTCTTCAACTAACCAAAACGAGTTATTTAACCAGCCATTTTATGGGTTCTGTTGGAAACCTTTTTGGGGTTCCCAGATTCCGTATGAACCATTTTTTTGAGGATTTCATTCTTGAGGGTTCCAAATATAGGTCCGCCAGGGGGAAATCTAAGTCACATTTTTTGTTAGAGTGTAGCAACAGCATACAATTAAAACTAATTTTGAACTGATCAAATTAAAAAAACCTGTGGCATCTTTTTTGTATTTAAGTTTATTTTGTTATGCGACCATTTTAATACTATTTTATAGCCATTATTAAGGTTTTGGAAGAACTCACTTCCTACTGCCTTTGCTCTGAAACATGGCCAATTTTGATTTTGCTTTTTTTTTTTTTTTCATTTATTTTTATTTCCTTGAATCTAATCAACTGGTCACTGACTAGTAATAATAGTGAAATCCTTTAGCGTTAAAATTCTTAACATTCCTCGGACTTGAACACAATTCCCTAAGAACCAGTAGTTTACTACAACAAGACAATATTCCTACGACTAATAGTCCGTCCTCGTCGGACTTGGACATAACTCCTAAGTCATAGTCTACTTGAACCTGGACAATATTTCCTCAAGACTTATGTTCACCATGAATAGGGTTGGGCAATTCCATACCTTTTTAAGTCATAGTTTTTTCTATGGGCCAATTTTGTGTATAATCCAATATTGGGTTATTTTGTCGATGATAGTGATGAATTGATACTACTTCCTAAGTACTAAGTCCATGTGGTCATGGACACTTATCCCCTAAGAACGATAATTCCACCTCTCCTCTGTCAGGACATTAATTGCTATAAGGACTAATAGTCCACCCCTCTCTGATTAGAAACTAAATCCTTTGGAAATGGACACTGATTTGGACATGTTCTCAGCCCAGGGTGTGTTTGTACTCTCCGTACAGGATACCAACTACACACGCTTTAAAAAAACTTAAGTTGGCTGACTTGGAGATTACCAGATTGCCCATAGTGGTACTGTAGTTTATTGCTTTCATTTCAAGCTTGTCCTTTGCGTGACGGAAGTTTTGCTGTAGGCAAAATAGGACCTATGGTACCTGAAGTCCCTGAATTCATCTTGAGTTGGGTACTGCAGATAGATTGCTGATTATCTCCTCATTGACGGCCTCTATTCCTTCTGGTGGCGTTGAGACTAAATGGTTATTAGATCAACTGATCATTAGACGAAATGGGTTAGGCAAAATGGGTTAGACTAAATGGTTATAGACCAACGGGTCATTAGACGAAATGGGTTTAGACAAATGGGTTTAGATAAATGGTAATTAGACCAACTGATTATTAGGACACGGAAATGGGTTAGACTAAATGGGTTTAGACTAAATGGTAATTAGACCAATGATCATTAGACGAAATGGGTTTAGACAAAATGGGTTTAGCACTAAATGGTTATTATACCAAACTGGTTATTAGACTAAAGGGTGTAGACCAAATGATATTAGACGAGAAATGGAAATTAGACTATGGGATATTAGCGAAAATGGTTTTAGACAAAATGGCAATTAGACCATCTGGGTTTATACAAGGACAATAGACTAAGTGGTGGTAGGCCTTAAGTGGCAATTAGACCATCTGATTTTAGACGAACGGTTATTGACCAGTGGTTATTGACGAAAATGGAATTAACGAAAGTGATGATAGACCTCACAACCTAAACCCAATTAGAGGTTAATGGCTGAATATTTTTAGATTCGAGGGCATGGCCAAAAATCAATGCAACGCGCGCTCAGTTTGAGACGCAATAATGCACAAGCCACACAGGGCGCGGTGGCCATTGTAAGTCTGGTCAAACTGACGAAGTGCATTGAGTTTTGGCAATGCACGAGAAACTAAAAACTATACAGACATTAACCTAATTCATAAACGTGATTACGATAGACAGTTTTAAAAGAAAAAATTGAATATGTCAAGAAATCCAATGCAAGCAATGTTTTACCGAAAGATGCACATACCCGCTCATAAAATGAATCCAATCCAACGTCGCGCGTAAACGTTTCTAGGCACTCGGTACGATCATGAACATTTACGCACGTGCAATGACAAAATATCAATGCATGGTTTTGTTTCCAATCATATTACTCTCTCAGAATAAACGTTTATGAATAAAAACCTCAATTGAGGAGCTAGAAAAATCAAAAGATCGATGAGTCGTTCGTACCCAAACATAATATGGACACGAAAATGCTGGCCGGGCCAGCGAGTCCCTCGTGGTTTGCCATCCCATGCTAATGTTTGTATCACACGTGCCACATAGATATCCCCAAGAAAGGTTATTTCCCAAATTTCAGGTGATTCTAACTGCATTTTGATGTCATGAGCAGATGTTTGTATCACACGTGCCACATAGGCCACTGCGTTGTAATGTCTGTCCGTTTACAGGGGTTTTTATTGCCATTTAGTCTAATCCCATTTGGTCTAATAGCTAACTTCAATTCGTCTAAACCCATATTGTCTAATTATCATTGTCTAATAACCATTTAGTCTACACCAATTTCACAACCAGAGTCTAATATCCGTTTGTTTTATGCTCATCTAGTCTAATGCCCATTTGGTCTACTACCATTTTGTCTAATAACCACAAAGCCCATTTTGGCTATTCCCATTTTGGTCGAATATCGATTTAATCTATATCCATTTTATTTAATATCCATATGGTCGATACCCATTTGGTCTAACACCCATTTGGTCTAACACCCATTTGGTCTAACACCCATTTGGTCTAATAATCCACATGGTCTAATGTACACCTGGTCTAACATCTACTTGGTCTAATGATACCTATTTCATCTAATATCAATCCATTTTGATGTTAAACCCAAAATAATAAACATTATTTAAATATTAGACCAATGGATATTAGACCAGATGGACTAGACCAAATTGATATAGACCAGATGGACATTAGACTAAATGGATTCAGACCATATGCTAATTAGACCACATTGGTATTAGACCAGATTGATATTAGACCAGATGGGTATTAAACCAGTAGACCAGATGGTATTAGACCAACTGGCATTAAACCAATTGGTTGTAGATGATATGTATATTAGACGATATGAAAAAAAAGTTATAGACCAAGTGAATATTAGACTACATGGCTATTAGACTAAATGGTTATTAGCCCAACTGGTTATTAGACAAATGGTATTAGACAAGTGTATTTCCGACAAAATGGTCATTAGACTAATTGGGATTAGACCAAATGGTAAGTCACCCTTTTACAGAAGAAAATACAAAATCACAAATTCTTTTGGAGTCCAGAGTAGATCAATTTGCCACATAAGATTAGGCAAGGTTTCACAATCTTTATTCCCCACGACCCCCTTTTTCACCCTGGCTTGAAAAGCAGGAGTGGGATATTGCATTAGTGAACAGGTCCGTATGTGTGTATTGTATGCGTATATGTGTTTCCAGTTTGGTTAGGTTTTTGTTAGGTTTTGTTTTTGCATACTCCTTTGAAATTAAGGTGGATTTAAACCCAGAGGGGGGTAAGGTGCAATAGGGGTCCTTCATTTGTAGCTGATGTTAACAGGTCATGACCAAGGTCAAAGGTCACCTGAGGTCATGTCCCGTTGGTTAGGCTTTCATTTTTTGGAAAACTTTACATTCTATGTTATTCTAATTGAGAACAATGTACTGAATTTTGATTTGCCCTGCAACTGACCAACTGTGACAACTAACCCACTGGTTATACTGCCATGATTGCCGGGGGATCGTGCAAGTTACTGCTGTATTTTTAAAAGATTATTCAAAGGATCTTTCCAACATTCTCCCCACCCCCCCACATGGCTTGTTAATTTGCCGAAATCACAATCCAGGTTCCTCACATATAGGATAGTTAAACAATATGGTCAATTTTGAGCAGGAGCATTTTTGCTTTTATAAATCTTTTTAAATGAAAAAATTGAGATTGTTTAAAACATTAGCCTCGTGACACCTTTCTCATTTGCCCAGGACTCCTTTTGGGATCCACCAAACCCCCAGGGGAGGGAAACAATGGATTAGGCACACATTACTATAACTTAGGTCCAGTTCAGATATATAAAAATCGCAATTTAGGCAAGTCAGGGGACGATCAAGGCATTGGATCATGAAATGCCTTTAAAAAGGATAAAGCTTGAGTTTGTCCCAATTTTGCAGGTGTAGTGGTTCACAAGGTACGCATGCTTCGTCCGTATTAATGCACCACGCCAACATCACCTGCCAGTCCTCAGGAGAAGCGCTTAAGGAAGATCTTGAAGCAGAGTTTGTAATGCAACACACTCCACGAATGCCGTCATTGATTGTATTGTGCGTAAAGAGAAGCTATGCACCAGTCGGCTTAGTCTGGTGGAGTTCTCTGATGGTTGACCCGGTCTGTACAAGAGTAATGTTAAGAGTTAATGCATGGGATGTATTGAAAGTGAGAGAGAGAGCGCTTATAATAGAATTACTAATGCAACCACTTCCCCGATTGCCGTCATTATGGTATGCTGCGTAAAGAAGAATGCTATGCACCAGCGGATATAGTCTGGTGGAGTATTGATGGGACCCTGTCTGTACAAGTTGTGTAGAGTAATGCATGGGAGTATTGAGTGATGAGGAGAGAGAGAGAGCGCTATAACAGAATTAACTAATGCAACACACACTCCCCAATGCATTCATTATGTATTGCCTGCGTAAAGAGAAACACTCTGCACCAATCAGCTAGTCTGGTGGAGTCCTAATGTGACCCTGTCTTGTACAAGGTATGTGTTAAGAGGTTAAGCATGGGATGTAATTGAAAGGACGGAGAGAGAGGAGAGAGAGCGCTATAAACAGAATGAACTAATGCAACACACTCCCCGATGACTTCAGGGATTGTATTGCTGCGTAAAGAGAATGCTATGCACCAGTCGGCTAGTCTGGTGGAGTCTCTTGATGGTGACACTGTCTGGTACAGTATGTGTAAGAGTAATGCATGGGATTGTATTGAAAGTGAGAGAGAGAGAGAGAGCGCTTATAACAGAATTACTAATGCAACACACTCCCCGATGCCTCATTGATTGTATTACTGGTAAAGAGAATGTATGCACCAGTCAGCTAGTATGGTGGAGTCTCTGATGGTGACCTGTCTGTACAAGGTATGTGTAAGAGTTAATGACATGTGATTGTATTGAAAGTGACGGAGACGAGAGCGACTTCCAGAATTAAATAATGCCAACACAACTCCCGATGCCTTCTTGATTGTTATTGACTTGCGGAAAGAGAATGCTATGCACCAGTCGGCTAGTCTGGTGGAGTCTCTGATGGTGACCATGTTGTACAAGGTATGTGTAAGAGTTAATGCATGGAAGTATTGAAAATGAGAGAGAGAGGCGCCTTTAACCAGACTTAACTAATGCAACACACTCCCCGATGCCTTCATTGATTGTATGCTGCGTAAGAGAACCACTATGCACCAACAGCTAGTATGGTGGAAGTCTATATGGGCGCCCTGTTGTACAGGTATGTTGTAAGAGTTAATGCATGGGATGTATTGAAGTGGAGAGAGAGAGAGGAGCGCTAGAACAGAATAAACTAAGCAAACACCCTCCCCGATGCACTTCATTGATTGATTGCTGACGTAAAGAGAAGGCATGACCAGTCGGCTAGTCTGGTGGAGTCTCTGATGGTGACCATGTCTGTACAAGGATGTGTAAGAGTTAATGCATGAGCGGATGTATTGAAAGTGAGAGAGAGAGCGTTATAACAGAATTAACTAATGCAACACACTCCCCGATGCTAGGTGATGTATTGCTGCGTAAAGAGAACACTATGCACCAGGCAAGGCTAGCTGGTGGAGTCTAATGGTGACCCTGTCTGTACAAGGTATGTGTAAGAGTTATGGCAAGGGAGTATTGAAAGTGAGAGATGAGAGAGGAGAGCGCTATAACAGAATTAAAGACACTATCAGTGATTTGAAAAATATCTGAAATTTGCCAGGATAGCCTTTCCCAAGTGAAGGATAAGTCTGTAGAATTCTATAAGTTACCTTTCCAACTGAAGAATGACAGAAAAGGAAGACAAGAAAACGTGTTCCAAGATACGATTCCCCATTCCATACGTGTTGTAGTAATCAGTAAGTGTCCAACTGACAGGTATGACTAAAATATCTGCTTCTGTCCTATTAGGTTGCTTTGTCTTATCATTTGCACGCAGGATATATTAGGATACTGTACGTATTTGTTACATTACATGCAAAAATTGATTTTTGGATGATTTTTCGATTTTCTGATTTAGCAAATCACTGAAAGTGTCTTTAATAATGCAACACACTCCCCAATGCGTCATTGATGTTATTGCTGCGTAAAGAGAACGATATGCACCAGTCAGCTAGTCTGGTGGAGTCTCTAATGGTGACCCTGTCTGTACAAGGTATGTGTAAGTGTTAATGCACGGGATGTAATGAAAGTGGAGAGAGGAGAGAAGAGAGAGAGCTATAACAGAATAAACTAATGCAAACACTCCCTATGCCTTCACTGTATGGTATTGCTGCGTTAAAGAGGACGCGATGACCAGTCAGCTAGTATGGTGGAGTATATGATGGTGACCCTGTCTGTACAAGGTATGTGTAAGTGTTAAGGCATGGGATGTATTGAAAGTGAGAGAGAGAGAAGAGAGAGAGAGAGCTATAACAGAATTAACTAACACCGCATCACCGATGCCCTTCATGATTGTACTGCTGGTAAAGAGAACGCTATGCACCAGTCAGCTATAGGTCTGGTGGAGTCTCTGCTAGTCACACTTGTCTGTACCAAGGTATGTGTAAGAGTTAATGCAAGGGATCGTATGATGAAAGGGAGAGAGAGAGAGAGAGGAGGAGGAGGAGAGAGGAGTGAGAAAGAGCGAGAGAGAGAGGGGGAAAGAGAGGACCAGAAAGAGAGAAAAGAGAGGGAGAGAGAGGAGGGACAGAAAGAGAAAGGGAGAAGAAAGAGAGGGAGGAAGAAAGTAGAAAGAAATGCAAGAGAGAAAGACAGGAGAGAGAAAAGAGAGGGGAGAGACGAGGGAGAGAGAGAGAGAGAGAGAGAGAGAAATAGAGAAGGGAGGAGAGAAGGAAGAGAGGGAGAGAGGAGAGGGAGAGAGAAAGAGGGAGAGAGAAAGAGGGAAGGGGGAGAAAGAGAGGGAGAGAGAGAAAAGGAGAGGGAGAGAGAGTAAGAGAAAGAGCTATAACTGAATTAATACTGCAACACTCTCCCTGGTGCCTTCATTGATTGTATTGCTGCATCAGTCGGCGAGTGTGGATGAGTCTCTGATGGTTGTACAAGGGCCCTTGTTGTAATCTCTTTTAGTCTACTATGGTAAACCGTTACCCTCCTCATCAGATTTCCTTAGAAACCTGATGGAGGTGATGGTTTAGTCACGACACCTCGACCTGGGACAGGTAGCACTGGTTACCTGGATACCAATAGTAGGCCCTCAAAGGAAACCTGTTCATTACACCCGATACCATCTGTGGTAATTCATTTGACTAGAATGAAAGTACTACTGACCCTAGTTAGTCCCACCTGTTTTTAAACCTGAATTAGCTTGAATTTAGGCGGTGGGATTATAATGGGATATCTACCCTAACAAGAACACTAGAATCAAAATGTCGCCTTTTAGAGCTAAACTTATTTCCATATATTTTCATCAAGTGTCAAGGAAAGGTGATCACAAGACCTGTGAAATGAACTGAAGCATGAACCTAATTACTTTTGTAAAGAATCAACAAGAAAATACTTCCAAAACAGTAATGATTGTAACAAAAATGCATGTAATCTATTGCCTTCCAGCAAAAGCTATATGGTGGGATTATACTAGCAATTTTTTTCCACTATTCTTTCAAAACTGGGGGTGGGACTATAATTGGGCATGGGACTATCTCGGGTCAGTACGGTATTATGCTATTGATGAGGAGCTGCCATGCGAATGTTTTCCCCACAAGTGGTACCCATATGATGTCCTTATCCATTACCTATGTGACACAAGTTCACATTTTCTGTGCTTCTGCACACTCGATGCTGAAATTTTTGAAATTAGCTATTTAGTTCGTGGCCGTATGTAATGGAAACTAGTTCCCGTTGCCTTTTGGTGTTTTATTTTCTAATTTGAGTGGATTTCCAATCTACATTGACCACTTTAATATCAAAATTCGATGGTGCCAATTTTTTTTTTCTGAGCATTTATAATATATTATTTATGCAAATTATATGACGTCATTCAAAATATCGTAGAAAACTCTCAGTACCATGCAGGTTTTTAACTGAAAAGGTCGAATATATTCCTTTGAACATTACAAACTTGTATCTGAACGTTTCCCCATCTTGATATCGTCTTCAAATTGAAGATGGCGGCAAACGGGCGCATTTGAAAGATAAAACCTAAAATTATCATATTAAATTTAATTTTAATATATTTGGTTAACCATCCAACATTTGTATTTAAAAGTGTAAGATTATATCCTTGACCATTAGAAACGCGTGTCCATGCCTACAAAAATAAATTTTCATCAGGCTTCTGGGACCTTTAATAGTATGACCAAATTTTCTGTCGAAGCGGCACATAACGAGCGCGTAGCGCGAGTCATTACGGCCACCAAGGGTATTTTGATGCTCTCTTGTGCAATCTGAGCCTGTTTTTTGACCATTTTTGTGTAAATTTTTTAAGGCCATAATTTCCCAAATATAGAAATCTTTATATA
>JAMKCH010046653.1:0-12466 GCA_023653785.1 Ophioderma brevispina
TGGGGGTCATCTTGTGCACCAAAGATGATGCAATTTGTTATTATCGACATTGGAAAAAGGAGATTTCCAAATAACGGGAGTTAAGAAAACAATACTGTTTTCAAACAATCTGAGAGTTGTGGAGACTGTAGTGGATGAACTCCCATCCATGGGTTATAGAGCCATATATTCAAGATTTGGGTACCTTTTGGGTAAACTGGGCAGAAACAAAACATGTTTGAGTTAAAACATCAATCACCCTTTCCTCTTTCTACTGAACTTGTTGCACCACCTAAACAATTTTATTTTGTGATTTGAAACTACTTGGTACTCTAGGTTGGTAAACATGAGTAGAAAATAATAATCTTTCCCTAGAGGCATCCAAATTTGGAAGGCTTATTTTTGTATTTTTATTTTGTATACCCAAACAGCCAAAATTTAAAGGTGCAATGAGAGATTTCAAATAACGGTTTTTGGAAATTCTGATTTTTGCACTGGTGTGAAGCTCCCTGTCAAAAATATTGCCATCTGAAAGGATTAAGCTGAGAAATGTTTCTTTGGTACAAAAATTGTGAAATGTCTAATTTCTTATAGGAGCAAATACAAAATTCAGCCTATGTTTTCTATTGAAATGTAATCATAAATTGCCTTTTGTTTTCATTTTAAGTTATTTCTGTAGCCAAATAAAATGTAAAGAATCTATTGAGTGTCTAATCTATAAGAAATCACTACATATCACTGAAAATATGGATGACTTGAAATCTCTCGTTGCACACCTTTAATCTATGGGTATTCACTCCTGGCATTATTGTAGCCAATTATAGAGTGCATTTTCTATTTTACTTTACTAGCAGTACAGTGTACTGCCTTTTGCCACAATTTTCATTACTTTTTTTTCGTATGACTTACAGAGGGAAAATTGTTTTGGGAAAAATCTCCCAAAATGTGTGTCATCTGAGTAAGGACATCAGTAGATTGTATCTCTGTTGTCTGTGAGTGTAGATGATGTGCATTGTACAATTACACATGGCAATACCAATATTTCATTTAGCATAAAAATATCACAGACTGTTACACTGAGAAAAAGTAAATCATAACTCACAGTTTAAAGCAATAATAGGACATTTTTTTATCAAAGAGTGCCTGCAATTTTCAAAAATTTTGAGATTTTTTCACATGCAGTTGCAGTGGTAATTGGCTAGTAAACTATACCTGTGAATGCTAAAGCTCAAACTTTTTTGTGTCGCATAAGGAGGAATTTTTTAATTAGAATAATTTATATCGGATCCCGAAAATAACTCCAAGGGCCACTGAAAAAGTCATTTCAATATGAAATAGCAGGGAAATAGCACCATGTACATTTCAACGCTCATCCATTGCTGTTCCTTTGGTTCACGCAAGTCAAGTTAGGGTTCATGTTCGTTGAGATATGACTATTCATAATGGACAGACACAAATTTAATGTATTAATGTGACTTTGAATTAGGATCGTGGATCCATGAATTCACATGTATAAATACCAAATCCTCTATTTTGAATTTGAGCATTACCATTCACAGATTATAGTTTACTAGACAATTACCCAAACACAACGTGTGTATAAATTTCACTAATTTGAAAAATGTGAGCACTCTTAAAAATGTGCATTATTGCTCTAAGTGCCTCGGCAAGCTTTGAAAGTCTCATTTATTATGACAGAAACCAGATAAAACAAAAAATTATTGCCAGCTTACAGTTTTGGACAACTCTGATTTGAATTATTTAGTCCACTAACTACATCCTTTGTAAATTTTACGAATACATTGCGGGCAAATTGATTTTTTCTTAACAATCTACTTTTCCACATCTTTCTATGGAGATGGGCACATAAAGGGCACTATAACCACAAACGTGACCTTTTTAGCTATAGCCAAGATCCCGCTCTGGATTGTATGATTTTTGCAGAGATATAGCTCTTGCATGTCCCTATTTAATCGGTTGTCGAAATTGTGTCGTCACTGATGAATATTGTTCTAAAATAAGAAGGGACAAAAATTGTATGGGGTCAAACAGCTGTGTAGATTCGTTTGTCGGTGATATTTAATTACTGATAAAAATGGACATCTGGAAACAATTGTAGAAACTAAATATTTTTAGTTATACAAGAAAACATGTCAACCAAGGTAATATGCCCTTTAAAGCTTTTCTAAGAAACAAAACTGGTCATGTGTAAGTACATGACACAAGTGATATAAAAAAAGTTTGAAATATAGAATATTGTAGGTATTAACTTATGAATGCTTTCTAGAGTGAGTACCCATCACATATATGATGTTGTATCATGGATATTCTTTAATGGCAGTGTCAACCCTAGTGCTTTGTTTTTACAGAATTCGATTTTTGCACCATTTAAACATCAAACTGTGATCTATCGTTACCAACAAGGTATTCACTGCAGACAATCCTGACTGAGCTGTATTTTTTTGCCGATTTAAAACAGCTAATTTGACCATTTAAAGTTGCAAAAAACCACATGAGTCTTAAGGCGGGAATGAGCACATTCACACCGTCAGGCGCAGCGCAGCATCGCGTCGCGTGGTGATTTTTGCTGCGTAATGAAGCGGGCGTGTGTTTTAATGTACTTTTGCGCAAACGCCATTTGGAAAACAAAATAATATTTGAAAAAATGTAAACAAAGTGGCTAATTTAGACCAGATGAATTTCAATTCTAATTTTCTGAGTAGAGAACAAAGATGTTTGATTCACTGTGCATAAAGAGTATTTTCATCACTTGCACAAACTACTCAATGGTTGAAGTTCAAAGATAGTTATTTGAGAAAGAGGACAGCTTGGAATGGCGTGAAAAGTCACTTTTTTACTTAAAACACAGATTTTGTCTCAATGTTCAATTTTCGCAACATTTGGCAAATTTTCAGACAAATAACTCCAAAAATACGAAGTAAAAGGTAAGTTCTAGACTTTCCTGTGATAGCAATCGGTCTTCTATAGGAAACAGTTTTCTCATGTTTCATTTTTCCATTCTAACTAAAAGATATCCTTCAATATATACTCAAATTTTGGACAAAGAGAAAAGTTAAAAAACACTTTTTGACATTTTTCTTTATATTCGAAAGTAAGCTCTATTTTTAAAAAATGAAAAACGTCCCTAGACAATTTGTCTTGTTGTTCTATAAAAATAACATCGGAAATTCATGAAAATGCAAATTGTTTTTGTTATTGTGTCTGAAAATTTTTGGGCAAAATCCGTTTTTGTCTCGCCTGAACTTTGTTCGGCAGAGACTGTAGAATCACTTTTATGTCTGTCTGTCTGTCTGATGTCGTCTGTCATGCTGTCTGTCTGCCTGACGTCCGCGTTCACGGGCTTGTGTACGCTTATCTGGAGTACTGTAAGGCTCTGATGACGTTGTAAATTGGGTGGAAAGGAAGCGGGTCCACGAAGTTCTCGATCCTGATAGATTTTGGGGTTAATAAAATATGCTAATTTAAGTATCTAATTTGCCTCATAATGACGGAAATTTGCCCGCAAGGCTTGTGTACAAGTTTTGGAGTTCCGTAGGCGTATGATGATGTTAACTTGGTGGAAGGGAGCGGGATGGAGGAGGTTCTCGAAACTGATTAGATTCGGGCGTATTCGGCAAATTAAGTAATGCAAATGAGCTAATTAATATGCAAAAAACAGCGTAATTGCTATAATTTTGGAAACCGGTACATGGATACGGAAAAAATCGCCTTCATGCATGAAAGCCTTCATGAGTGCGCATCTTTTTTCATTTGAGCGTGTGTGATACAAGCGGGCGTAGTATGCAAAATGAGCTAATTAAATAGGCGTAATACTGTATCTCTGAAAAACAGTTACATCGGATAGCAAAAATTCTTCATGAAAGGGTAATACTATCCATGCATCTTTTGGTGAGAATCTAATTGGGTCAACTCAAAGTGCATGGGGCCCATTAAAAGGGGCATTTTTTGATACAATGATCTAATTCAAGAGGCATAATTGCTGTATCACGAAAATGGTACATTGGATATGCAAAATTCCTTCGCTACATGAGACTTGTATGCCGTACATCTTTTGTCTGAATCAAATTGCCCGGTCAAAGTGCAAAGTGGATCAATTAAGGGGGCATGTTTGATGCAATTGATCTAATTATGCGCAATTGCTGTATCGCATAAATGGTACATTGATATGCAAAAATTCATTCGCTACATAGATACTATATGGTAAATCTTTTGTTGTGAATAATAATTGTGGTCAAAATGCATGTCGCAGCCCACTTAAAGGGGGGGCATTTTTGATTATTTTAAAATTGCTAAATTTGGTGAAATCAGTTTCGTAGGTCTCATCTTCAACCAAAATTTTTCTCAGAGGTTTGTTCAATGGTCGTGTGTGACAAATACTTACACCCATCCAAAAGAATTTGATTCAGGAGTTGTTACCTTAAATAAAGGAGGTCAGAAGTGTTTATTTGGCAGTATATGGCTGTTGTGTGATTTGGTGGTGTACAAAATAAACAGGTGTGTACAAAACAAGAAGACTTATCAAAGAGGGGGGGGGGAGTACACCACAACAAAGGTATTAACATCAATATATATAGCTAGATCAGTGCCCATGTTTTCATTGAAAGTGGTTTTCTAGTTCTGTCAGCTTTTGGGTTGCCAGCCTGTTTACATTCTTGGAAAACTGTGGAAAATACGCCAAAATTGTGCATTTCGCCACTTCTGGACCCCGTAGGCGACTCAAATTTATTTAAATGTTGGTCACATGATTTTTGCCCAAAAATAGTTGTGCCAAATTGAATAAATTTTCATATTTTTACTAAATTGAGATATGAATTGTTAAGGGATTTTGCATGACTTTCATGATTAATATATCTACATGCGAAAAATTGTGGTGGCCCTGGGCGGTGGTGTCAAAGGACAAAGAGCAGGAAAATAAAGAAATACTATAAAATGCAAACCGGGGGTGCTATCCTAACCATCTCTTGGTTATGATAATGTTGGGGACATTTAAAGATTAATAATCCCAAACGGAGATTGTTGCTGACCTCTATGAGGTGGTATAAAATGAAAGGGGGAGAAGTATAGAATACTATAAATGCAAACCAGGGGGTGCTACTCCTAAACACTCTTACTTGTGCCTCATGTGGAGGAACTTTTCAAGATTAATATCTCCACAATGGAAAATGTGTGTTGACCCCAGGGTGGTGTTTGTCAAATGAAAGAGTGAGAGGTATATAGAATATCTATCAAAATGCAAAACCCGGGGGGGGTGCTACTCCTAAACATCTTAGTTATGATCTTGTTGAGGACTTCATGATTAATATCCCACAATGGAAAATGTGTGACCCCTGGGGTTGTGTCAAATGATAAGAGCAGGAAAAGTAAAGAATACTATAAATGCCAAAACCAGGGGTGCTACTCATAAAAACCTCTCTGACTTATGCGCGTGGGGGTTTCAACTTGCAAGATGAATATCTCCACAATGGAAAATGTTGTTGTGACCCCTTGGTGGTTGTCAAATGAAATAGTGGGAAGTAAACTAGTAAGAAATTGGAGTTAGTTATCTGGTTTTGACACAAACTGTTTTGGGACACCGGGACTCGCTAAGTTGCACTCTGGTGTGCTGCTTTTTGTCATTACAATTAAGTGCGAAAGCAGGCGAGATTGTTGGTTCGAGAACCGCCTTCCTAGTTTGTCTTTTTCTCAAAATACGGGAAATTTTACATTCTCTGTGATGCCACCATCGAGTTCATCGTCCAAATTTCTTTCTAGAAAAATGTATTACTTTTACATACAATATCAAATATTGGAAAAGTTACAAAGACAAGATAGATACTCGGAACTCGGGGGTTGACACTCGTATTACTTAATGGAAATAAAGCACATATGATATGAAGTAGGGGGAAAGGGGTTTGTAATGTATTATGCTTGAAGTTGTTGTGTGGACTTTGTAAAAAAAATATCTTAAATCGAAAAGTATTATATCATTATTTGTATAAAAAGTGTTAATTTTTAATATGCATTGGTTTGAATTATCAGGGATAAGAGTATTGAGTTGATTTCCACTAGAAAACACACAGGTGGACCAATACAAGCATTGTAGGCAATGATTTTAAATTTAAGGACCACTATCAAGTGACTCCCAATCAAAAAAGACTCAAATACTTGAAATCACAGGACTATAGCTTTTAAAAGCGAAGGATAAGCGTAGACTTTCAATTTTTTTTTTCCTCATTGTAAAATTTACGGAAAAGTAAAACAGCAATGGTCAATGATATGAATCTCCAATTAAATATGTTACTTGTAGTCAAGTGTCAGTACGGGACAGGTAAGGCAAAATATCTGATTATGTCCTTATAGGTGCTTTGGGCTTATACAATTGTTTAGGGTATGTTAGGATACCATGCTTTTTACACAGACGTGAAAAAAAAATCTGATTTGTGGAATATTTTTGGTTGTTCTCATTGGCAAATCAATTGATAGTAGCCTTTAAAGATGATTGTTCCGATGTAGGCTACCTGCGGAGCCTGGGGGGCCCCCCAACAACTTGCACATAGGCCCGCATCAGAGTACCGGGGGAAAAAACTTGCGAGTTTACTCATTTTAAAAGAAATAGTGGGCTAGGAATACCAAAACATTGACAAAATCCGTGATTTTAAGTAATGGGTGGATGTGAGTAAATTTCACAGCCAAAAACCATGAATTCCACCATTATCACCACTAGTATCACCTTGTGTTTTCAACTCTGAAAATGTTAAATTGCTTTGATCCACTACGGAATTGAGATACAGGCCAAAAATAGGGATGCTTAAAACATAATCGAAGCACAGCAAAACTGTTATTCATTAGCATTAGATGTAATTAATGGCTACTCAGACGGATTTCAAAGTATAATTGTTTCTCTGTAATAATTAAAACAGTCAATAGAACTAAGATATAAATAAATGTCACAAATTCGAAGAGTTTGCGATGAATCAGATTTTCGGTTTGATTGCAGTAAAATTTATATTACGTGCCACAGGATACTGTGTACAGACTGTCATAAAAAAAACCTATACAATCAACGGATTAATATTTTGGCCAACCAACTTTATGTTCATCTCAACTGGAAGTTGACGGATTCTTACTTAGAAATGTTCCAGCCTGCCAGGTTTCATAAGATTTTTAGTTGTGTTGTTGTAATTTGTGGGTCTGGTTCAGGAGTTGAGGCCAATTACTGGAAGTTTGAAGAACACCGGTTTTTGGTTGCCAGTTTTGCCTATGATATCAGCAGAGTGCCATTACAAATCAACTTAAAAGCCGATTCTCTATTGAAAATGCAAATAAAAATGAGGTAATAAAGTGCTGCCTGCTGTGATATAACATAATATATAAGTTTATACTGTCACAATTGCCAATAAAAATAGCATCGCTAGCATTGGGCATTTCTTAATCCAAACAGTTCTTTTTGTCTCAGCCTTACACCAGGTTTCGGCAGAAGGTAGATTCATAAAACACCCTCGCTGAGAGTAGAAACTGAGGCTTTGGTCACCTACCATTACTTCCTTTATGGTTATTGTTCAATGCTTGTTTCATCGTAATGTTCCTTCCTGGCATTTTGGAAACAGTAGGGAGAGGGTAGGGAAATATTGACCCTCCCCATTAGAGTGATGTCCGGACTTGTCCCCCAACAGAGTCTTGTGGCTGTCCCCTTGGTTTCAACAGTAAAAAATTCCCAAATTTACTATGAATTTCCTGATTACTGGCCCCCTGAGGCGAGTGAGTCCCCTATTTCCCCCACAACATGAATTTTGTGCTTTCACTGTTTGAAAAGTAATATATTGATTTTGTTCAAAGCATAATAAACATGGCGTAATCTCTACAAAGATTCTTTCGTTGAAACCAGTTTAAATCCCACAGATGAGACACCCTTATACCTTTAGGTTCTTTAACCTTCAAGTGAAACTGGCCAAGTGGTATTTATCCTTTGTGTTCAATTGACAATATCTCCAGTTAGAGTGCCATCAAAATTGGATGGAATAAAAAAAATCAAAAACTTAAAAAATACATAAACAATAAAAATCAAAATAAATATGTCACAAAAATGCACAGTTTATATTTTTTCTAATTTTTAGTTTGATTGTATAGTTTTTTTTTGGGACAGTCTGTATAACAAAAATTCCGGATCCTGAATTTTATAACAAAGTTGTCATTTTCTATATGAAGGCCTTCGATTTGAGTTTAGCTATTTCACACAGTGATTAGTATAGTACAGAGCTTATTTCTATGCAGAAAATCACACGCTTTTTTGAAAATTGAGTGCGCCCTCATCGGGAAATCTCTGAGTCGGCCTTTAACTTTAGATCAATAAGATGTGTATACCTTATTATTACATACTATCATGAGCCATTATCAAAGAGGTCATATACCAGGGTTGGTGTATAATATGGTTTAAAGCAGGACTCACTTGTTTCTGATGGCTTGTAGTGGGGAGAGGTCACAACATTACATTTTTGTGTTGCCTGCCTGAAGGCAGGAAGACATATAGGGATCACTTTGTCCACTGTAGTTGTTATCTGTTGTTGATGTAGTCTGTTGTTGTGAAAAAGGGTTAACATTTGCCTGTGATATCTGCATACTTCAATGGATTTAAACCAAACTTGAGTCACAGGTGCAACGTGGGATCCCGCATTTGTTGATGAGGCCAAAGGTCACATACCAAGGTCAAAGGTCATATGAGGTCAAGTTGTAAGGTAGGCTAAAATGTCAAATTGACCTGATTTTAAAAGTTGAAGTTCAATTGGAACCAAAGTTGGTTTATGAATATTATGTGCAAACCCTCATTTGTTTATGAGTTTATAGGTTACATGTCAAGGTCAAAGGTCATATGAGACTTATCATTCACATGCATGTTGAAATTGTTTTGAATCCACCATACCAAAAGATTTATAGTTGATACTATGTAAATAGTAGTATATGTACTTTGAATATGAAACTTAATGTTATGTAAATATGAAATGTTAATAAATTAATAAATTGGGTCGAACATCAATATAAGTGCTGAGATTGTCTAAGTCACTATGGATGGTGAAAGTTTGTTTTCAACGTTGTGACCTGGAATATACTTTGATAAGAATCCCGACCCAGAGAAGATATCAGTAGCTCCCACAAGCATTGCTTTAATGAAGGTTTGTTACAGCTACGTGATGTTGATTCGTTACAGTGATGGCCTAAAAATAACAGTACGATCACAAACTTGCATTTTAAGATGTTTGTCTCTAATGATTCATGTGAATACCTGTACAAAAATCTACTGGAAGCAGTGCATTGTGGAAAGCTACTGATTGTTTCTCTTCCTAATCCCATTCCTAATTTGATCATCCTTGTTACATTGTAATGCACTCAAAATAATTCTTTCCAATGAAGTGTTGCATTTGGGTGTTTTCAGGTGTCAGTAATTCCAGTGTGGGCAGTGTGTTACTCTATATAACTAAAGAAATTTTCTCAACCTTGTACTCGAGTGTTCTCGGAGATGCCTCTATCTCGAGTTCTGATTTTTTGTACATTGCTGGGGTATACCATGCTCATGGGCGTTTGAGATCATTTATCAAAAACATTCAGTTACTTGGAAATAAACAGGAAAAACACTGTGCGGTGCTAATGAAAGAGCGTGCTGATGCATATGGGTTAAAACACCCTTTCGCTGGGGCTTGCGTTAACTATTGTAGCAAACGCGCCGCTGCCGACTGAGGGCAGTGGGACAGCGTACAAGCGCAAGTTGTTGTCACTGCAATGGCGGCGATCCGGGACGTAATATATCAGGAGAGTTTGAGAAACAAAAATACTGAGACTTGATGTACAGCTTTTTTCAATGCTTCTTGCACGAAAGACATTGTGATGGAAAACGGGTACGGGTGAGGACACGGGGGGGGGGGGGGGGGGGGGGTACAGGGTCACAGGGTGTATTATGCCTTAAGAATAGGGAAAGTTGCCAGTGCAATTCTGACACTTTATATAGTAGTAGAGAATAGGAATATGGACGGTATACTGCAATTTGGGCCTATGGAAAAAAATATATACGGTAGATGGACTACAGGGGTTTTTAGAAAAAAGGGAAAAAGAAAACAAATTTAGAATATGGGTTGCGGGTGCCAAAATTTATGAGGTAGAAAATACCAACTTACGGGAACGACAGGACCTTGATACTCTGTTTTGATTCACACACATCGATAGGCATTACGCTGTCGAGAATTTTAATACGGAAATTTGAGGAGATTAAAGGAAAAAAAGAAAAAAAGGACGGAGTGCCGGGAAAAAAGAGACTACGGGTTAGAACACTGGGAGTACTTTTGAGAAGAAAAAAAGTTCACGGAATCGAAAGTTATACCGGATGAAATATTGACGTTTCTATTATCTACAAAAATGGAAAACTCATGGATACAGGACATGGACGACGAAAAGTACGAGAACTTAAGGTATGAAAAAAAGTTTACATAGGAGGATAATTTGACTCGAGGGAGTATTAAAATACAGGATGAGGGAACATATTCGGAGTTGGGGAGTTATGAGGAAAGGAATATAAAATACAGAATGCGGAAAGCTGGCCAAGACACGGAGGATAAGAAAATGTGGTAAAAAAATATAGGGGGCGAGAAAAAAGTTCAATAACACGCTTGTTGGTTGTGGTATGACGGAGCTAAGGGTATAGACACCGGGGGTAATGTGGCGAAGAAAAATATAAATATACGGAAAATTATACAGGATGAGAAATATTGACGTTTTTATTATATTAGAAATCTGTAACTATCGCCTTCACTCTTAGAAATACAGGTAACATCGAACCCTTTTGTCCTGTAATTTTCACCCTAGGATGTGCTAAGGTTCTATCAAGAACCTTACAAAGGTCTATGAAGAACCTTCCAAATTTAAGGTGTTTGACGTTTGATTTGTTTACGCGCAAGCTGCTTTACACCTTCATCATTCTGTTTAGAGCCCAGTCATGGACAAATGTAAGAATTTTAGTTTTGAGCTGCGAAGGTATCATGCGCAGATACCGCGGATAACTGTGCGTTTGTTTGCGTTTATTAAAATCACGCATCTCTATGCCTGCGTTCCTGCATGCCGAATGTGGCGCGGATTTTTCTTGCCACCCAACAAGACGCTCAATTTGAAAAAAGTGTCCAATTTCAGTGGTTTTCGGCGTGTAATGGAAAAATTATGTCGGTGACCCTCATTTTTTATTTCAAAATTTTGAAGAACGACATCGGGACCTCAACATATTTAGATATTACAAAATTTTATCGAGAAGTTTTTATTTTGTGGGCGATCCAAACGTCAAATTTTGACTTTTCCCATAGACTTGCGTGGTTTAAAAAGTGACAACATACCTTTTTTGTTGTAAATACCATATATATGAATTCTGAAAAATTTTATCGAGTAGATCACTAACACGTCAAACCCCTTGAATAGGCCTAGGAAAGTTCTTTTTGTATGTGTTCACATATATTTTGAAAGGTTAAGCAACATGAAAGGCGGTGAAAACCTTTTGAGTCCAAAATAATTTCATGGCCCCCAATTTTTTTTCTTTCCTGTTATACCAAGAACCTACGGCCATCCTCATTACCTTTTACCTTTACATTTAAGGGTTCCTATAGTTTAAGGTTCTACAAAGAACCATTTTCTTGGCTACAGAACTTTTTGGGTTATATAAACAACCCCGTGAAGATTTGTTAGAGTTCTTCATAGAACCAAAAAAGGTTCTGTAGCCAAGAAAATGGTTCTTTGTAGAACCTTAAACTCTAGGAATCCTAAAACAAAGCACCCTTCAGAGGTTCTTGGTAGAACAGAAAGAAATTATTTTTATTTGGCCACAAAAATATTTTAGAACCAAAGTGTCATCATTGCCTTCTACATTGCTTAACCTTTCAAAATATATGTGAACAGAACATTTCTAGGCCTATTTAAATTTAGAAGGTACGTTCTTCATAGAACTTTTTAAGGTTCTTTATAGAACCATAGAAGTGCTTAAGTGAAAAATACAGGACAAAAAGGGTTCTATGTTGAACCTTTATTTCTTATAGGCCTATATGAGTTACAGGATATGATGGGAACTTCGAGAACTTGAGCTATTAAAAAGATTAGGGCCTACGAATACGGGATATGTTGTGACTAGAGGGGTGTCGAGCTAGAACATGCGGCCAATATGCCAAAATTGTCGTTAATCATAGCCTGGTATGGTTGCGGCGGTGTAGCCACTGTGTGTCACCTCTTAATGATCGCTTCTGTGTCAGTGACCGCTCCTGTTTCAGTGATCGCTCCCATTTACTCAGCTAGCGGGAGCCCGCGCGGGTCTCCCGCTAGTTATTTATAATTATGAGTTGTGACTTGCATTCAATGATGACCTGGTACTCAATCAACACACACACCTATTTAAAGAGACCTTTGTTAGGAAACTTTTCCACTTAGGTTTAATGGGTAATAAAATAGGATAAGCCTTTACAACCCCACA